>CM021109.1:551772888-551868559 GCA_007115665.2 Sequoiadendron giganteum
CTATTGTGAGACATAGTTCGAGACTCATGTCATCCTTCCATACACCATTCACTGTGAATCTTGATTTTCCAACTCTTTCACTAATAGTTTTGATAATCAACCCTCTATGGATCATAGACATCATACCTCATTTCCATTGACTTGCCTACCTACAAACAATGTGCATGATATTTCTAGTATACTGCAAGAGAACATAAGGAGGCTAGATGAAGAATTAAAAAAAAATCCAAACTTTATGAGAACTGAACCTATTGTTGGCAGTAATTTCATTCCTCTCATAGGGAACATATAAACATTGCTTAACCATAAAGAATGAATAAATTTTATGTGTGTCTTGATCCATATCATTCAACGAAGCTTGCCTCCTTCTCAACCAGCTTCCAATACATCTCCCACACATAAGAGAAAAGAAAAAACCAATTTTGATCACTTTACTACTCCTAACACATCCTTTTCTAAAAAAGGAAAGGGCTTGTAGTTAGAAGAGGGAAGTGATCACCAAATGGTTATCAAACCAAAGAAAAAGAAAGAAAAACTGCATGCACATCAAAAACTTTAGTTGTAAAAGTTGTATGACATTTATGCAACTTCTTATGACATATTACAAATGACCAAGACTAAGAATATCTCTTACACCCTTCTACTGGAGTACGGGAAACACTGTGAGGGGGGGTGAATCGGTGTTTCAATAACCAAATTCAAATTCAATTGTTTTTCAAAACACACAACTTCTTTATAATCATGAAAAGATTAGTTTCAAGAATGTAATCAAATGTGATAGCCAATATCATATTTTTAAACCACATGAAAATCTCAAAAGAGGCATAACACAAAATAACCATAAAATGGTATTTTCATGATTGGAAAACCCTCAAAATTTACTCGGTAAAATACCTCACTAGCTTAATCAAAACCCATTGATCATAGATCCTCAATGGCTACTATTGTGCCTCATTGGCAACCAAAATATCTCATTGGAAAATACTAGCTCATTGGAATTTAATGTTGCTACAGCCTCACTGGATTTTCAAGTTAGCAACTACCTCACTAGCAAACAATATTTTCACATCAAAATGATTCTAAACTAAAAAGAAAGAGTGAGATTTCTATTTCATTACAAATCATTTCTTGATTGTCTCATTTTTTATTGGATACTCAAGAATCTATATGTAAATACAACCAGCACTTAAAGTGTTTTCCATCTTTCATAATAGATTTCTCATCAAATCTTTTAACAAAAATAAAAATTACTCTTTGTAGAGTATGATATAACAATAAAGTGCATCAAACCAATATTCAGTGACAATGTCACTTTTTATAACATTCAAATAACAACTTCATCTGTAATTACCTCTTCAAAAAATTATTGTACAATATTTCATAACTACATAACAACACATGGATTAGCTGCTTTATTTTTTTGAACCAACTACTAGACCAAAACATAATATGCAATAATACTCTTTGAAACTTTAAATTGTTTTGCACAATGAAACACATATGGAAAGTCAACATGCTAGAAAAACAAACCCTTTAACAAACATCAATCTATTTGTGACAAGGTTGTGCCCTAGCTACCACCAAATTCAACACATGGCCCTTATAAAAACTTTAGGAATGGTAGTACATTTTGAGAATATGTGCCCTAGCAATAGGGTATACACAAGTTTAGATAATAAACTTACATATGTGCCCAATATCAAAACCCATGTCAACACAATGAGTGTATGCAAGACTGAACAAGGTCAAAATGATAGGCTTTGAATCAAACCTAATAGCCATACACAATGCAGCCATAAATCGACCAGGACCATGAGGAAATGTAACTTGAACTCAAACAAATGAAAAAACTAAATACACTAAATTCCCTTCTAAAGACAATACAATAAATACCATTGACCTTGAAACTAAAAGACCATTTCCAGATTATACAAGCTTATGCAAAAACAAAACAACTAGGTTTTACACAATTGAGTTACCACTTTGCATTTCAACCTTGCAAGAAAAGATAAATAACCCAAAAAACTAGTGCAAATAAATAGATATGAAACTATGAAATCAAATGACTGAAGATCAAAATAGCAGTCTCCACAAGAGTAATGCAAATTCTCTAGAAGAAAAATATCATCATGAGGATGCAAAAGAAAAGATTCAAAATACAAGCAAGGTGTGAGTATAAATAGACTATGAGAGAGGGGAGAGGTGGACAATACGACCAATGGGAAGATCCCACCACAATAGCCTAAGATATTCAAGTGTATCTCCCATGGAAGATGTCGACACCTTGCACCCACTCACACTAATACTCACATAATTAAACCTAAGAAAGCTTAATTAAAGTGTAGGAAAAACCTAGGAATATAGGAAAATAAATAACCCAACTAGGAAAATAAAAACCTACACTAACAAACAACCCACAACTCTTTCTTCTTGGCATATAGGGCTATTTGATCAAGTATATTTCTTGTCTTTTCATCAACCCTCTTTGGCTTCCAAATTAACTTTGATTTATCAGTATTTGTCTTGGAAAGAGGTTAGTTTTCTTTTGTTGTTTCTAAAATATTTTTTCATACTGAGAGCTTGACATCCTTTTAGAAATAACCCTACATTCACTTTCCTTATGCCCATATTTTTTACAATAGAAGCAATAGCCAAAGAAATGCAGAATACTTCTAAATGGAATATACCTTTCCCTAATTGATGGTTTCAAAGACTTTTTGTTTGTCACATTGGCATGTTGAGGTTCATCAGAATAAGAGCATTGGCCTTCCATAAACCCTAGACCACTTTTATTTTTATGGTATCTTTGTTTACCTATAAGATATACCAATTTTTTTATGCTATCACACATGTCAAGATCTTTCCTCAAGTCAACATTTTTTTCCTCTAAAGTGTAGAATTGTTTTTCTTTGATTTCTAATTGCATTTTAGTAACTTATAAAATTTCAATTTGAAGTTTCAGATCAGCAATTTTGTTTTTAGAATTATTCACCTTATTTACCATGTTTTTAGTGTCTTTTTGAATCTAATTCTTCTATATCATAGCCTCGTTTTTGAGTTTCTTAATTTCTCCTAGAGCACTTCTCAACTCACCCTCAAAATCAAACTCAAGTTCAAATTGATCTACAATCTTTTCATTTTAATTCTAATTTGGAATAATGGTTGTCATAAACAAGGTTGCTTCACATTCTTCAATGGATGCATCTATACCACTATTTGTTACATCAACATCTTTGATGAACAGGCTTTTCTTCTTTTTGAAAGCATTTTTCTTTTTCATCACTTTCAAAGTCATTGTTAGGACATTGAGTATCATAATGCCAAATCTTTCCACAATTAAAACATTTAAAAGGCAGTTTCCCTTTATACCTACCTAATCCTCTCTTCAGTTTTCTCACAAGAATAGACTCATTATCATCTAGTTTCTTTGAATCAATGTTTATGTCATTTCGCTTTTTCACAGACTTAAAGGCAGTTTCTTTGCTAGTGGGATTATCACTACACATTCTCATTTCATAGGCTGTAAAGACACCATGAAGTTTATCTAAAGTGTGTTTTTTTAAATATCTTTCTTATATAACAAATATTTTAGGATCATATCTAGGTGTTAGTGATCTTAACAGCTTTTAAACAATATTTTTTCTTCTAAAGCTTCACCAAAACCACAAATTGAGTTTATAGTTTCCTGGAATCTTAGAAGGTAATCAGCTATCCTCCTTCCTCTTTCATCTTTAGGCCTCCAAACTTGGATCTAAATTTTTTTAATTTATCATCTTTAACTTTTTTATCACCCTCTACTAGACAGTTTATCCCAAATAGACTTTGCACATTTGCAGTCTATAATTTTAACAAGCACATCATTAGTCAGTCTATAGAAAATAGAATTTACAGCCCTAGCATCACATTCATAGGCCTTTTTCTCATTTTCAAAAGAGAGTGCTATTGTGGCAGTATACTCAGTTTCAATTACATGTTGGACCTCATAGCCTAGAGAAATTATATGACACCGCATTCTCTATTTCCAAAAATCATAGCCAGTACCATCAAATAATGGTGCTCTAGAAGTAGAAAGACCTTCTTGATTTTCCATGGCAAGTAATCCACCAAGAATCCCCTAAGTTGGTTAAAATTTTGGCAAGGGTATGGCTTTGATACCACTTGTTGGAGTACGGGAAACACTAAGAAGGAGGGTGAATCAATTTTTCAATAACCAAATTCAAATTCAATTTTTTTTCAAAACATAGAACTTCTTTATAATCATGAAAAGATCAGTTTCAAGAATGTACTAAAATGTGAGAACCAATATCAAATTTTTAAACCACATGAAAAACTCAAAAGAGGCATAACACAAAAGAATGATAACACAGTATTTTCATGAGTGGAAAACCCTCATAGGGATAAAAAACCACTTGGTAAAATGCCTCACTAGTAAATACTACCTCACTGGCATTTAATATTGCTATAGCATCACTGGATTTTCAAGTTAGCAATAGCCTCACTCACAAACAATATTTTCACATCAAAATGATTATGAAAATAAAAAGACAAAGTGAAATATTTGTTTCATTACCAAGAATTTCTTTATTTTCGCATTTTCATTGGAGACTCAAGAATCTATATGTAAATACAACTGACACTTAAAGTGCTTTCCATCTTTCATAACATATTTCTCATCAAAGCTTTCAACAAAAATAAAAATGACAATTTGTAGAGTATGATATAACAATAAAGTTCATCAAACCAATATCCAGTGACAATGTCACTTTTTATAACATTCAAATAACAACTTCCTTCATCTGTAACTACCTCTTCAAAAACTTCCTATAAAATATTTCATAACTGCATAACAACATATGGATTGGTTGCTTTATTGTTTTGAACCAACTACTAGACCAAAATAGAATATTCAATAATACTCTTTGAAACTTTAAAGGTTTTTGAATAATGAAACACATTTGATAAGTTGGCATGTTGGAAAAACAAACCCTTTAACAAATAGAAATGTATTTGTGACAAGTTTGTGCCCTAGCTACCACCAAATGTAACACATAGACCTTACAAAAAATTTAGGAACAACAGTACATTTTGAGAGCTCATGCCCTAGCAACAGGGTATACACAAGTTTAGACAATAAAATTACATATGTGTCCAATATCAAAACCATGTTGACTTAATGAGTGTATGCAAGACTGAACAAGGTCAAAATGATAGACTTTGAATCAAACCTGACAACCATACACAATGCACCCATAAATCGACCAAAACCATGAGGAAATGTGACTTGACCTCAATCAAATGAAAAAACCAAATACACTAAATTACGTTGTAAAGACGGAAGAATAAAGACTATTGACCTTGAAACTAAAATACCATTCCCAAATTATACAAGCTTATGCATAAACAAAACAACTAGGGTTTACACAATCGAGTTACCACTTTTCATTTCAACCTTGCAAGAAATGAGGTCAATATCACTTTGTAAATTTTTTATGTGAACTACCTAAAACCATTTTCATCATTTTCTAACCACAAAACCACTATTCTTCCATATTTTCTCAAGCCTTAACACGGCCATCAACATTGCCTCATGTTTTACAAAGTGATTAACTTTTAGGGAAAATGATATCAAGCCATTTCATTGTCTTTTCATTTTGTATATCAAAAAACTCAAACATCATTTTGTCAACCTTTTTCATCATATTTATCTTGCATGAATATCACAACATCATAATGCTTGTCGATCTAAGACTCCATGGCACCAAGTGCTATTTCAAAGTTCAAGAGTTTAATAATTATTGTTGCCTTAATCACATATCAATGATAACCAGTAATCATCAACTATCAACCAAAAACAATAATTTGTATTCCCTTCAAATATGTATCAATGTGAATGTTAAACTTGGCATCAATTCCAAACTTACCCAATGTCAAAGGGGTCAACACCTTCTACATTTGAAACTAATCGGATTTCCACCTAAATGTGAAAATCTAACCAAAAATAAAACTTCTCAACATAGACCATATTGTGCTTGTCATAGATTCTATGGACATCACACTGATAATTGTCATCCTTTAAAGGGAATATTGAAGAAATATAGATCCCCTAAGCATCCATCTTGACTTAAATTATGTTATGTGCTCCTTTCCATGTAATAGTTGTAGGATCCTAGTATGCTCACTATTACATGTTTAACATTCATTGCAAATCATTCTCTTTATTGCAAGGAGCTCATTCTCATCACTTATCTACACTCATCCTTGTCCTAAAATTAGTGTGGCTAAGGCATTAGATAGCCTTGTCCTAGTTTTGGTACTTAATTTTGTCCATTTGGCTAGTTTTCCTCCTTTCACATATACTGAACAAGATTGGGATGCGGATGACTTGTTATAGGTTGACTCATATGTGCCTTGCTAGTATTTTTCTTTTCTTTTTTTTTTCATGTTCTTTGTGTGATTTCATTTGCATAATGTGATCCCTCATGCTCTTATGTTTGATGCATATATCTCTTTGTGTGCATTCGTCTATTTGTACCTACATTCTTCTATATGTCGTTAACATTTATCTTTTCTTTGTCTTGTTTTTTCCTTTTAGGGATGATGCAAGGTGTTGAGACATTTAGGTCTCTTCCATGTTGACCCAAAAGGTTTTATTTTTTTCACTCTCTTTGTGTTATTATTCTTGTTCTATGATTATTTTGGGAATGATGATGTTTTTGATATCTATAGCAACATTGTAGCAAAGATATACTGACCCCGAATTTGTAGATCCCCTATGTGTTTTTGGGGGAAACCCCTTTACATGATGTAGCCTCATTTGGAAACATATGACTTGGCATAGGGATTTTCAAGTAAGCTCTCATATCCTCTTTATGGTTAGCATATAATATTTTCTACTTTAAAGTTATTTCTCACAACAATGGTGTTATCAATTCCTTTAAAGTGGGGGCATACATTGGTGTCCCCACATTCTTTATGTGATTTTCTTACCTCTTGTTATGTTTTCTTTTCTTGGTGATTTCATTGGGTTCGATGTCCACTAAGAGTGTGATATTTCTTAGCATACAACTTTCCTCTTAGTGGTGATGCTACACGTTGCATTCCCTAAGTTATGAATATTTTATTTTGGACTTGTCCTCTCTTGGAGACATTAGGCATGATGATCCCTAAGAATAAGACCTTACACAAACTAAGAAAAATATCTTTGAACAAAACTATATATATGTATATTGTTCATAATTGTTTCCATAATACAACTTGTTAACCTTGTGAAGGTTGAACCCATCCCTAAATCAATGCCACCAAGCATAACACATCTTTCTTTCCATTGGATCCTTACTTGTGTTCATGATTGCTTAGCATAACACAGCTTGTTAGGTTCTTTAAGTGTCATATTGTGGTGCCTTATTGAAGTTTTCAAGAGGATATCTTTGATATTGTATGGGAACCTAATAAGATTCTCTCATTTACCACCCATTGGGGTCTCACCTAGTGGATGGCCTAAGGTTCCATTAACCCTATGAGCGTGTGTGTCATTTACATAGTGAACATTGAGTTTTTCTTGTGAACGTGTAGAAAAAATAGCCTAGATGTGTTCCACAATGAGTTGGATGGTCAAAGCTTGATCCACCCCTTCTATAGATAAATATTCCTGTTTCACATCATATTGGAATAGTAAAATCTTGATCTACCCACCTCTTCTCCTAGGCTTTGATGTTGTATGATTGAGTATCTTTGTCATTTTTGCATACATATGTGTCTTGAATGTCTACTTTAGTGTAATTTTGACATGGGTTTATACTCTCACTAAAGTAGGAGTTAAATGTAGTGTAGGGAAATTATCCCTATTCACACTTAATTTGGGAAATATAAATGATAAAATGAACTAAATTATGCCTTAATTTAGTGTTGCAATATGTACTTTACATATTCACATTGAGTTTAGGGCCTTATTAATCAAAATGGACTTCATTGTGCCTTAATGTGGTGTTGTAAGGTGTACATTTACACTTTCACACTAATCTAGGGATTTATTAATTAATTGAGGTTAATTATGCCTTAATTGGCTAGTTCAAATCCAAGCCTAATTAATTGTAATTTCTAAAGAAGAAACCCAATATTCATCAATGCCCTAACATAACACTTAACATTGGAGAATGTGTGTCCTAGGTGAATGACCTAGGACCCATTTTCCCAATGGTGAATGGGTCATCGCTTAGGCATAGGACCTAAATTTTTATTATGTTTTTGGTGGTATTTTAATGATTTCAAATGTATATTCACATGTCATCTTGTATTATTTGAATTTCAAGAATTCATGTTAACATATGTATAAATAAGAGGTCATTTCACTAAGTTTCATCTAAGCATCCTAAGACTTTCAAGCAATCCAAGAAATTTTTATGCGATCAAGAGAGCAAGTTTATGTAATCAAAAAAAATTCAAGAGAATTTGCAAGGCATTCAAGGGCAGAATTATTGAATACTTTTCAGCATTCAAGATCCTATTATCATGTCAAAGTATTCTTGCATCATGCATGTTATTTGAGCTAATATGTTGATGTAGTGTTCAAGATCCATTCAAGCATTCAAAGGCATTGTTTCAAATCAAGATTCGTGATCAAGATCCACATCTATCGAAGCCACATCATGCAAGTTGCAGATCTATATTCCAAGGTTCAAACAAGGGTTTTATTTTAGGTGGAAGATCTCTTGGAGAGCGAAATTACAAAGTTTTCAAAGTTACATTTTTTGTCACCATTCTTGCAATTTCACGAAAATTGACCTACATGATTTATTTTCAACTATCTAATTGTGAGATTTGGGAATCTGGGAGTGCAAACACAGTAGTTTAGAATTGAGAAACATATTTTATAGAGCCCTAACTAGGACCCATTTTCCAAAGGGTGAATGAGTCCTCAATTTTCTTTGAAAAAGAACTTTTGGTGACTAGTACACATCATTTTCCCATTCTCAGATTTGCATTTTAGTTGTTGGTTCCATCAAAATTGAGGTTAATCTTCTAGATGAACTTTATATCTTGCATTTTTGGAGTTGTTTTGCTATTTTTAATCTTTCACCCCTGAGTTTTGTTTAGCCTAGACCCCCATCCTTGCAAGAAAGGGAAATTTACAAATTCATACCTTGATTTGACTCACCTTTTGGTTGTTAGTAATTTCATTGTTTGGATCTCATTTCTTGAATGAAATTCAAGAAATAGGTCTATCATACCCCCATTTTCCATTATTCCATTTTGGTGAACCTCATTTCTCTTCATTTCAGAAACAAATACACAAATACAAAGAATCACACTCAATTTTCAATGCACACAAAGAAATATTTTTGGAATTAATAGAATTACTCTTGATACTTATTTTGATAGATTCTCACTCTTACATCACAGTGTAATAGGGATAAAAAATCCAAACCCTTAAAAAAATTTTGAATTGCATATTTACACATTACAAATCATAACTATCACCAAGATCTTGAAAACTGATTCTTTAAAAGAACCACACAAAAAAAATTCATTACATTAAAAATTTATAAAATCAAAATATTTAAATAAAATATAGTTGTTATTAAGGTGGTTGATTCAATGGGCCCATGGGTACTTCCTCCATCATTGTCTTTCTAGCTATTTTTCATATGAGCTTTGTAATCTTTGAATGCCTATGTGAGAACTGGGATCTCAGCATGTTGAGTAATTATAACATTCTTTTTCCTCAGCTTCTAGAGGGGTTTTTTCTATTAATAATGTCAAATTTGGTGGCAAGGTTGGTCGTGAAGTTCTCATACCAATACAATGAAAATTCAATCTTAGCCAACTTCTTCATGGTTTCCTTATTGAGATTTTGTTCATTGGAAAATGTATCCACAACTTGAAGAAATCCCTTCTTTAATTCATCCAATGTAGTGATTCTACCATTGTCGCCCTTCATTAGCTAGCATCCAAAATCTGAAAACTCTTTAGTAAGATCCATGTTAATGTAATTGCATTCCTTCAATAATTTATTTTATTTTTGGATATTCTACTTCAAGAAAGATATTTTCCATTCAATAATTTTCTTCCACATTATGATTCTTTGATCTTTTGTAGATGAAATATTTTTCTCTATCACATATTTTCCTAATCCCATATCTAAGATTTCTCTAACTCTTTATCAGTCCACAACCATAGAGCTTCTTCTTGTTTTCTATTTGTTATTTCAATTTTAATAACATCTCAATAATATTAAATTATCATGGGCCTTCTTCATTTTATCAATAAAATGAGGACCTTTAACTTTTATATCACTCACCCATTCTAAGAAATTCTTCAATAATGGTTGTCCTTTTGTACTTTTCTCACCATCACTTTCCTAGCTGTAAAGTTTGGATCAAATAAGTACTTTCCTAAATGAGAGGCTAAGGAGAAGAATTTATCAATGATTTTAGATAATTTGAAAGCAAATCTGCCACTTTCTTCACTTTATCTTTATCTTGTTTTTTTTCTATGTCCTTTCCACAAGCCTAGTAGTAGTTACCTAGAATTTAGGCACATCTTTGTCCTTGCTACGAGGACCCAAATCCACCTTTTTCATGTTATATTCAGCTACAGTAGCATGGCTAGGATCCTTTTGTGTGGATGGGTGTACAATTTCAACGAACAAGTTCCTTTATATGTTATCCTCCATCAATCTCGAAGTAGTTTTTAATTTCTTGGCCTTAGGAGATCTTTACAATAGCTTCCCAACAATATTATCATCTGGAAAATTGACAGCCACCATTTTCCTTTTAATTTACAATGTATTTTCAAAAAATGAAGTAGGAGAAGTAGCATCAAGATTTTGAGAATAATCAGGTGTTGATAATTGAAGTGCTCTCTTCAAGGGATGATTCTTTGTTACATTCCACATATCAAATGGAAAAGAAGTAGTAGACTTACTTTTTTGTGTACTCTTCTCAATCACATTCTAAGAAATATTTGGTTGATCTTTGAGAGGATCAACCTCCATCAACTCAATTTATTGTTCTTGTTCATTTTCCTTCTCCTTTCCTTTCTCTTTATCCTTCTCTTCTTGATCTTTCAAAGCACCATCCTTTGGGGGACAATCTCCACATGTCTTCTTAGGACTTCCTCTCTTCTCGAGAGGTTCTTTTACATCTCCACCACCACTTGATGTCATTATCTATTGTGTGGGAGAGGAAATTGTTGCATATGAGGATGTACCCACCTTACTAGGATTTACCTATTCTCCATGTAAAAAGGCACAAGAAAATTGAGAAGGCAGTTGAATTAGTTATACATTAAAACATTCAATCCCTAATTAAATTTCAAACTATTATCAAACTTTAAACCCTCATTAAGCAATACCAGAGTATAAACATGTGAAACAAAAATGTAACCACAACCATACACAAGAGAATAGCATATTTACATGGAAAACCCTACGTAGGGAAAAACCATAGTGAGGATTAGCTCACATATATATGAATAACATCACCAAATATAATTAGGCTCACTATCAAGGGCTCATTGTCCACAAAAAGAAGGAAGGCTCACTATAGGGTGGTTCACTACCAAGAAGAAATAATAATAGAAGATATTTCTATAGAGAGATTCACTATCTAAGAGTAATAGGAAAATCCACCACTAAAACTTTGTACCATCCATAACCTTTGGCTCATTTCCTCCAACAGCTTTAAGCACCCTAAAAATATAGACACCTTTTTCTCAATACATCCATATTCATAAGCATTTAATATCACACTTAGATCATGACACTTGATCACATTCACATCATTCACACTTGTCACTCAACATCTCCAATAACACACCTTGTATTTATACCATCCGCAACCTAAAAAATCTCAATTAGGTTGGCCTTAATGAAATGTATGTACCTCAAATGTGCAACATCAAAAGAGGTCAGCAAAAAACACTTATGTGGTGGAAAGAAGTGAAGGAAAACTACATCAAGGGTTAAATAGGACCCAAATATACATAACCATGCTACTCAACACATCCACAATCCATGAGATACCTATGCAAATAACGCTAGCATGACAGGTTGGCCAAACCTAAATTAACACTACAAGAGACCACATACACACCTCTCTAAGTATAAAAAAAATATTTGAACCATATAGAAACACTTCATGACATCCTAGAATATTTTAGCATCATCAAAATATTTTGCAACCCTGTTGCAACCACCTAAAACAAAGAATATTTTCATCCTGCACATCAAGATGCACTACCACTAAACTCCAACATAAGAACTGATAGAGAAACTCAACATAAAAAACTCAAATAAAAATTAGATATATATAATATAAGCATGTTCCCAAATTATCAAGATAAGAAACTTCACTACAAAGAAATGTGGAGCAATTCCATTTCTCCCAAACAACCTTTTATATAGACAGACACACTATCAAACACATCTTCCACTGTTGGATGATTGAGAACTTGAAACTCTAGATATAACACCTCTAAACACTTTTGGCCATCAATCAAAACTACATAATCATATCTTCAACCATGAATAAATGTTGAGCACAACACTGAACACACATAGATATCACACTACACACTTTTATTCAAATTTTCTCAAAAACACTTGGAAACCAAGAGAACCAGTTGCATCAGTAACACCATTATTACAACACTATAACACCTTCTCATCATGAATATAGTATCTGCAATACCAAAAATATCCACATCTAAAATATCTTCTCAATACCACACTAGAGGTTGACATCAATGACAATCCTAATGGCAACATAGTGCAACACACTTATTGTTGACATTAATGAAAACACTGCAATAGGCTTCCTAATCATACTAGAGTTTTACATCAATGACCAACTATTGACATAAATGACAAAACCAACAAAATACTTGCAATAATCTCCCCCTTTGTCATTAATGATTATTGTTACCAATTTTTCACCTACAACTCAAATTGGTAGAGTTGAAATGACTTATGCTTATTTTAAGGTGAAAGATTTCAATTTTATTTCTACTTTGCTTAAATCATTGCATATCTTGGAGCTTTAAAGGAAAAATTAGTTTTATTGTGCAATTTTGTTTTCAAAAATAGAGAGATAATTTAGTTTTCCATTCAGTGATTATAGCATAAAACAGGTACAAAGTATTACTTTCATTCATCTCATAGTGATTCATATACTTTACAATGTTTTCATTCATTTTGCAAGAGAGATGCATATAAAATTGAATGAGATTGCATATAATGTTGTTTTCATATTCATTGGAGGGAGAAGGAAGAGCAAGTGTCCCACAAAAGCCATGGGAGTAGCTAAACTAATTCATTATAAGATATGAACTATAGATCTGAAGATAGAATAGTAAAAGAAGCATATAACGAAAAACATATCCATCATTACCTATTGGTCTTCGGTGTTGGTCTCCCTTACTACTGCTCCTTCTAGCTCCCGATCTTGAGTGAACCTGCATCATGTTGAGAAAATATATTAGAGCTTTGGATATGAATATCACTATGTGCTTTATCAATAGAAATATAGTGCGTTACCCATAATGCATTGAATCAGCTAAAGAAACATCAGAAGTATGCAAGAGAGCTTGAAAATGAAATATCACAAGAAACATTGAGCTTTATTATTCTATCTAACATGTTTGTTCATTGTGCGGTATAGGATAAATCATGTTGTTGATTCATTTTTGAATACATGATAGCATGTGGTTCCAAAATGGGATCCCACAAGGGTTGAGCCTAGCATGCTGCCCCTTAACATTCAAGAGGAGATTTTAGAAAGGAAATGCATTCATAATTTCCCAAAAAGAAATATATATCTGAAGGAGTATATCATAAGTGTTGTAAGAGCTCAAGAAATTGACCATTTAAGATAATCAAGTCTAGGAATGCAATGAGTTGAAAATCATAAATGATCAATGTCTCATATGAATAATCACAAAGGAGTGCATCATCATGAAGTGTGATAGTGAACAGGCATACATAAGTTCACAATCAAAACTGCAACTAAAATAGTTTGAGCAGCCTCAAGATATCCTGAAAAGTTTGACATGTTCCAAGAGCTTCTATGATTTATGGTCTGAGATTTATATCAACTGTAGTTGTTCTCAATAAGAAATAAAAATACATGAAGAGTGCAAAAGGAAAAGAGTTTGGTTCTATGAAGCAATGGAAGTACAAAATAGCTACAAATGAACTGTTGAAGTCATGGCATGAAATGAAAAAGGCCATTAGTGATTTTTGGTGCAATGCATTCTGAAGGAGACAATTTTTACACATGGAACAACATTATCAATGTAAAATGGAGCATAGAATTCATTTTTTGTTTCAGCATTATGATGTCACGATCATGAAAGAAGGCTTCATTGTTTTGGTTTATGCTCACATAATGAAAATACAGTGGTAAAGAGTATAAGTTTGAGTAAATTTTATGGATGCAAAAGGATTTCAACCTACAGTATTAAAGCTTTGAAGTGCCTAAAAATGGATGGAAAAAAATAATAGTGAAAGTATCATGGTCTAGAGATGCATCATGTTGTCCTAATGCAAGCATTGTAGGTAATGAATGAACATAAAAATGAAGGCATCATCATTAACACTGTATTTTTGGAAAATAGAGAAAATGAAGTTACAAGTGCATACATTATAGAAAGTAACAAACAACATTGTCTTTTTGCATATTTATAAATGGAGGAAACCCAGCTGATCTCTCATGGTCATGGCCTGAGAGAGACATTCTTCTTCACAAAACACAAAACCCACTTGGGGTTTGCTTCAAAATACAATTGCAAGAGAAAAAAATGAGGGTTTGAGCTTATACAAATGATAGAAACAACTCAAAAAATGAAGGCAATGAAGTGAATGGCCGCAGCCATGAAGGGTTTGGAAACCTAGAAACAATAAACATAAAATACATGAAATTTTTGCATCTCACAAGTCTTATCAATTTTCTATCATGGTTCAAGCCCAAAAATAAACCATCTTTTGCATAAATAAGGAAATAAACATGGTATGATTGTGGCCTATGTAGAAGAGCACAAAAGCCCACATGCCATGTCTTTCAAAAACTCAATTCAATCTTTCCATGGAATCTCAAAGTGGAGGAAACATCAACAGAAAAAAAGGGCACAAAAACAATGAATTAAAAAGTTATAGAGGTCATGGCCTCGAGGCCCTAAAACCCTTCAAAATGGAGTTGAAATGTCCCAAAAAGAAGAAGAAACAACTTACCATCAAGTTCCTAAAGGAAATCAACACCAAGTCAACATAATAGTGCATGAAATGCTTGATCTTTAGGATCGAACCCTAGTTCCCATGGTAGCCAAGTGCAGAGCTCTTTCTTTACAAAATTGGTCGATGAAATGAGGGCAAAAAGTTAGGAGCTCGACTTGTTTGTTTTTAGGGTTTTTCCCCTAATTCGAGCTAAGGGCCTTTTATCACATTATTAAAGAATCAAAGTTCCCCTTTAATTCCCCTATGATATTTTATTTTACCTTTGCATATGATAGCTCTCATGCCTAGGTTATCCCTTATCACGTTTTTTATGATTTTGAGAAATCATGTAGTTTTGATACCTTAGGGGAAAATAAAATATTTATTTGTGCCTTAGGAGCCTTTTTAGAAAAATCGAATATCAAGGCCTTAGGGAATATTTTATTTTTTACAAAATGAAATCATGAAGACTTCGGGCCTTAATTTCCATATGATTTTGGATAAAATCAAATGCCTAGATTGATATATATTATACTTGGAAAAATCAAAGAATAAATCATTTATTTTACCTTGTTTTGTGAAAATCAAATCAAAATCAGATTGAATTTTTTTGTAAAAAAAAAAAATCTAAAAGATATTGTAAAACAATATTAAGATAATATTTCTATAAATTATCTTAATATCTATTATTTCTAAATGTAGTTTTGATAAAAGAAGTGTTGATAGAGATTTCTATTATGAGTTTTGTTATGCCTTGCATAACCACCCCATCTTTTGCCTTGGTCAAAAGGGGTTCCCTTGTTGGTTTTTTTATCCTTAGTTGTTTTTCAAACAAAGTGAGGGGTCTTGCTTTGCCAACACTTTATTTTTCTTAAATTTCTCTATCGGAAGTGGAACCGGAACTAAATCGGGTTCTAAAAGTTCTTTTGAAACTTGTTTTGGTTCCCGTCCCAACAGTCTTTCTTTTAAATCCTTTTGTTTGTCTTTATCGGAGCCGGAGCTGGAGTGGATGTTAAGTTGGTGATTATTGAAAATTGTGAAATCAAAATCTATCTCGTCTCTGCCTCCACTATTTCAACTTTTGGCTTTAGTTTAAGTCCTTGTGTTAAGTTTTATTATGTTGGTCTTTTGTTTTACTTTTTATGTTTGGTTTCATTTTGTGCTTTGTTAGCAGACACGAAACCAGAACGTGAATGAATTTATGAAATTTCTTAAGTTTTGGATGAGTTTCCATTTCAATTCCGTCCCCACAGTTTTGGGTTGATGACTTTTTTGACTGAAGTCGCACTGTAGTGAAGTGTTGGTTCTCTTTCAATTCCGACTCTGCTTTAAACTGCATTTAATGCATTAATGACAGGAGCTTGGTGTAGGTAAGAACTCAAATTTTTACCTTCATTAAGGATTAAACGTATCATTGTTATCATTGTTAAAAACTTGAAGAGTGAAGTAGAGCTGCTGTAGATTCCATTTGAGCGAATCGATTGAAGGAGAAGGAGATAATTGTTGAGGATCAATTTTGAAGGTTAGCCAGGTCTTGCGTTAAAGGTAGGGTTTTGCCCTCATTTTTCTTTACATTTTTCTTTCATGTTCTTCGTTCGTATTATTTGATTGGGATCTTCGAACGGGATCACTTTCTTGGGGTTTTGTGTGCTTGTGTTATTTCTTTTTTGTTTGTTGTCCTTGTTTTTGTGTTTCATTTCTTGTTTTATAGTGAGTTAGGGCACTGTTGCTTTCACGTTTTGTCATGATCGTGTCATGTTGGGTTAGGTTTTTAAATACGTAGATTTAGTTAGGGTTTTTCACAGTGAGGTAGATTAAATTCATGTTTTTACAGTGAGTTAGGTTTAGTTGAATCTTGTTTTTAATTAGGGTTTTGTCGCGCATTCAATATGGTAAATTAGGAAGGGTTACAATCGTGCCCTAGTTTTGTCGCATTTTCTAGATTAGGGTTTCATGTGTTTCAGTGATTGCATTTAAAAGGTTTAAAATATGATGCCCTAACAATATAATCATCCCCACGGTCATATGGGCATGGTTGATTTCATGATATATTTCAAGCCCCATTTCATTTAATATGACCTTAGTTTTAATCATGGAGTTATGCCTTAAAGTTGATAAAATTATTGATGATGTCATGGTCAACCTGGGCGGAACCGGGATCGGAATTGATTTTGAATTTGAAAATTACGTTTTCCAAAAGTTATTGATTCCATTTCCATCTCATCTCTGGCTCCGCTTATAGTGAGAAGTCTTCCTTCAAAATACCGATAACCTAGAGAAAAGAGGAATGGGAACGAAATAAGAATATGTAATAGAAAATCTGAGGAAAACCAAGTTCATTTCCATTCTGGTTTTGGTTCCGGTTCCGAACACATTTCAATTTCAACTCCGAGCCCACTTCTTGTTAGTAGAGCTACCATTCCAGTTTCGACTCTAATCCCGGTAGTGTGTTAAAAGAGATTGTTTAGAATATGTTTCTTCCTGGTTCTGCCTCTGATTTATACATGAAAGGTATAGTTTTAAATCATGTTTTAGGATGATATGTAAAGATTTAATTAGAGGTTTTTGTGGCAGGGAAGCTAGAAAATGTCAAGAACATCAGGAGAGGCTGCTCAAAGGAATCGACCTACAGGAACATCAAAGGCAGCACCTAAACCAAAGAAGATCAAGCCTGAACAACTACCTTATACCTTGAGGTATAATAATAGGAGTCTGGTTGTGAAGGTAAGCAAGGTGGAATCTGACTGGTTAGACATCACTGATACAAACTTGGGCCAGTACAGCTTCGAGGAGTTATATGCAAAAACCTTTGCAGAATAGGAAGGTCTAACAGGAAGGACACAAAGAATTGTTGATTCTGGCTTGGCACATATCACTATATTTCTGGTGTCAATCCAGTGCCCAAAGTTGATCTTAGCAGCAACCAGTGCCTATAATCCTACGACCAGAGAGTGTATGGGTTCCCAAAATAATGTGATCATTGATCTCACTCCTCTGGCATTTCAAAATATATTTAATGTCCTAGATCCTAAGAGTTTGGTGTAGTTGGATGAGGTAGATGCCTTGAAGAAATATAGTGAGTATAAGGACTCCAATAAGTCTCATAGAAAAAAAAAGTGGTTGAAGACAGAAAAGAAATCTCTGAGCAAGCTTGCAGACTAGCCAAAGAGGGCAAATTTCTACAAGGAGGTATCAGATTTAATCATGATGTTGTCTAGAGTTTTTGGGAAGACAGATACATTTCAGTTCAAGGAGTGGATGTTTCCTTTCATCCAGACAATTTTAAATGGAGCCCAGCAGTTTGATTGGTTGATGATTGTGTCAAATTCTATTCATGATCAACTGATTAGCGTCAGGAAAACTAAAAGCTTCTTTATGACTTCTTACATTGTGTATGCAGCAGAAAGGTTGGGTATTTCCCCAGGTTTGAATAGAGTGGGCATAATGGGAGCCTTGGATGGACAGAAGAAAGTATGAGAGCATTATGACCAGTTGTCTCTTCAGGTTGTTGAAACTCATTTCAGAAGAGTCAATGATGCATTCATATATTAGTCATCAACCAATTGAATGGAGATCCAGGGTATTGGTTGAGTCAAGAAGCCATGGCATTCATTGTTGAATGGGGATGTTGGTACATTCAATACCCCAAATTCACATATTTCAGGTTAGTTGGTTTTGAAGGCCATCCCCATTTGCTTCCAAGGTGTTGCAATAATAGAATAGTGTTGATGGAGTTTGTATATCAAGCTCTTAGAGTTAATGCTCGGTTTGGGATAAAACATAAAACCTGATGTCATAAGTTTCCCATGAAGTTGGGTGAGTATAGCTGTCAACATTTGGTAGGAGAAAAGGTTGTTTGCGGGGAGCTGATACAGTTGAAATTGGGTTTATACACAGCTCATAAGTATTTTGATCCGAAGGGTAAGATGTATTCCCTATTGCCTTCAGTGTTTATCAAACATTTCAATTTGTTAGAAGACTTCTGGAGTGACCGACAAGATGAGTACGATCTAAGAAGGAAGAATTATGAAAGGTTATTTGTCTCACTCATGTCAGAACTTGGTGTTAAAGATAACATTCCTAACACATTGGTGGATGATGGAATTGTATTGGATCCATCCTATGAAGCTTTTAACATTGGCACCAAGAGTTTGGATCCAATTGACTTGGACAGTGAAGAAACCATTGATATTAAGTAGATCAGAAGGATAGTGTTGGATAGGAGTGTGCAATGGTTAGTTCTAAGAACCAAGGCTCCTCAAGGACCAGCCCCTAAAAAGGGTAAGGGATACAAAAGGATCAAAAGGAAGACACCTCCCAAGGAGCCTTTGGAGTTCTTTCCCCCGGATGTTGATGAGATAGAACTTGAAGCGGTAGGGGATGAAGAGGAAACACAAGAAGGGGATGTTCCAATAGGATCAGTTGTTTCAACACCTACATTAGGTGAGTCTTCCACACAAATCCCACTTACAAAAAAGCAGAGAGGAGAAGTTCAAGAGGGAGCTCTTCATAGCATGGTTGAAACTGCCAATGGAAAAGAAGTGGAGAGGGAAATTCATGATGTTGAAACGGATTCAGATGAAACTGAGTCAGAAAAAGATATACAAGAAAATATGCCTCTAGAGGAGGATACTGAGCAATTTTTGACACAAGAAGATCAATGGATGTTGTTTGAAGAGGCAAAAAAGGATTTTGATGCAAGGGTTGTATCCTTAGAGAAACAAAAGGAAATTGATGCCAAGGCACAAGTTGATGCTATACTACACCAGCAACAATTAAAAGCCAAAAGAATTAAAGCTAAGGTAGTAGCTAATGAAGTAGAGAGACAGAAAAGGCAACAAGAACATGAAATCAAAGTTAAAGAAGAGAATGACAAGTTGGGACTAATACAAAAGATTCATGACCTTGAGGAAGAGAAGGCAAGGAACTAGAGGGAAAAGAAATCTTGGTTGCCAAGTTAAAACTTGTTGAGGAAGCTCGCAAAAAGGAAGGGGAAGCAAAACAATTATGAAAGGAAAGAGAGGTCGAAGAGCTGGTTAAGAAAAAACAAGAAGAAGAAGCAAGGACAAAAAAGCTTAAGGCTTTAGAGGTAGAACGGTTAGAGAAGGAAAAGTTGGAAAAGGAAGCCCTGGAGAAAAAAAAATTGGAAGAGGAAAGAATAGAAAAAGAAAGATTGGAAAGGGAAAAAGTGGAGAGAGATTGGTTGGAGGAAGAGAGGTTGAAGAAAGAAGAGGAAGATAAGAAAATGCAAGAATAGAAAGATAGGGAAGAGGCTGAAAGGCTTGTGCAGATGCATGTGGTGCAAGAAGAACAAGAGAAATCAAGGGTTGACTCTCAACCTCAAATAAATGTGTAGCCACCTTCTACTATTATTGCTTCCTCTTCCTCTATGATGACTACTGCTCCATGTGCTCCCACTTGGTTAAAACTAGACCTGCAGAAGAGGGCAGTAACACCTTCATAGCCTCTTAATTGGGAGGATATGATGAAAGAGATTGAACAAGAGAGGCCTAAAAAGAAGGCCAAAATTCTACATTCTACTAGACTCATGGAAAAAGGAGAGATTTTTGTTGAATGTGCCATGCCAATGACAGAAAAGGAGGTAGGGGACATGCAGCTAATGGATTATCAGTTGAGTACTATCAACTTGGGAAGGCCCACTAGAAGTCAGCAGATGAACCTAATTGATGTGGTGGCTTCAACAACCAAGTCAAGAATGATAAAGGATAAACAAAAGAAGGATGAGCTTAAGGCTCAGTTGGATCAATTACATTCATTTTTGAGAAGTGTCTCCTCTCCGAGATCACAACAGGTAACAGCTATTGAGACTCCTATTTTGTCAAGAAAAAAGGAGGTAGATGATTTGGTGCAGGTAAGAGGTAAAGCGGAGATGGTAGACAGATGGGTAGACAAGTTGAATCAAGAGGTAGGTAAAGTTTTGGTTGAGGGTTTTGAAGCCTACAAAGGCACTGAAGAGTTGATAAGAGAAATACAACAGTATATTGAAGCATCGAAGAAACAAGAAGAGGAGTATAAAGAGTATAGTCAAAAATTGGAAAAGGTTAATGCATTACCTTTGACTACTCTTCTTGAACAGTCAATACTTGAGGAGGAGAATAAATATTTTGTTGGAAAAACCTCTCGTATACTCCGATTCAGAGCAAATTTCTTGTGTAAACATAGGAATGAGGTTCAAGAGGTTGTTAACAATCTGATTGAGCAGTTTGAGGAGCTAGAAGCAGTCATTGCTATCATTGTAGATGTAAGTGTATTAACAAAGAGGGCATGCCTTTGAGTCAAATAAAAGAGAAATGGGATGAAAGATTTAGAGGACTCATGCAAAAAGGAGATGATGGAGAAGATTTGATGATAGAGCGATTAATGGATTTCAAAGAAGAAATAAAAGCTGCTAGAAGAGAGTTGACAAAGATAAAAAGTATGAGAGAGTTTTCTATAGCAGAATTGGACCAAATTAAATTTGAAGATAGCTGGATTGACGGGCCAGAAATGGATACATTACAACAAGTCTTCACCATTTATGATGAGTTCATTGTAGATCCAACTTCACATGCATAAATCTTTTGCATGTTGCATGCAGCATTGATAGTTAATGCGCATGGCATGTTTCTCTTTTGTTTTTCTATTCTCCAGTCTAAACTAAATGTCTAATGCAAGAACTCAAGATCAAATCGATCTGAGTTTCCAAGAAATTTATGTTCCTAAAAAGGTGGATGGCTTAAAATAGAAGGGGAGTTCGAATTTTGTAGATCTATAAATACCCTGTGGGTATCATATTGTAAAGGTCAGCTAATTGAGAATAGAATTGGCTTACCTAATGTTAAGAGATAGAATTTTGTAGTGATTACTGAGATAAATTGTTATTAGATACTTTATAGTTAATAAAATTACAAGTTTATGCAATATGGTGTGAGAATGGAGTTTTACTTGATAAGGCTAATAAGTTATAATCTATCTGTATGCAGTGATTGTGCTGAAACATAAAAGTTTCTTGAATGATGAAAGTCATTTGAAGGAATCAAATTTAAGGATTATCTTGTTAGATTATCATTGAATGGAAGTTATTAAATTTTTTTGATCTATGACCTTGGTAATGAATGGATGTGTGTTCTTTTGAAATCTTGGAGATAGTTGTGATATGCGAATAGTGGTATTAAATTAAGCACCTTAGACGCATGCAATGCTATAGTTTATTCTGTAAATTGTGTCATGCTTTGGTTTTGTGATCTGTTAGAAAACATTCATTGTTGAAGGTATATATCTAGATATTAGATAAATTTGATTCATACTTACTGGTTTACCCTTTGATCTATCTTTTTCTTTTGTTTGAACCCCCTTTATTTACAAGAATAGTTTGATAAAATGAGTCATTGCTTGAATCTTTTGTTATTAGCACAGGCCCCTTGAACATTACAGTTGCATGAACCGATTGAGTGACACCAGACAGTTGAGAACCAACTACCAGGACCTTGGAAGTTAGGCCACTACATGTTGTCTTTCTTTTTCAAGAGAAATAGAGTAGAAATATTCTATTTATACATTGTTTGGGTCATTTTCAACATCAACAAGTTTGAGTTTTGGGTGAATTTGAAAAGGAGGCAATCAAACTGAGATTTCTTTTTCAGTTTCCAGTCAGTTGAGCCTATTTTTCAGGATTTCATGGGAACTCGAAAATGAGTTGAAGTTGTTATCTTGGAGAGATTTTTTATGCATATTTTTCTATTCTCATTCTTGGGATAATTTGGAGATATAAGTTAGGAGAAAATTTTAATTTTCTTAGTTCAAATTATCATTTCTTGCTCTCCTTCTCATTCAAAGAGTTTTGTAAACATTTGATGTACTCAGATTTTGAGCTTGTTACTCCTTCATTTCAATAAAATAGTAGAGCTTTCCTTCTCATTTTTTCTTGTTTCTTCATTCTTACAGTGTCAATTAGATGTTTATTGTGATTCAAAACAAAGGATCCTTTCTATGTCTTATCATTGTAAGTTTGTGTGCAAAAGTATGATATAATTCAAGTTGTATTATATGTTCAACCTTATGAACCTTCATACAAATTACTATTAAATTATATGTGTAGAGTGAGATTGTGAGAGTTGGAGTTTTGAGAGGTTGTTGTGAGTGAAGTTATCAAAATATTTTGAAGTTTCTAGTAAATCATCTTTAGGTTTTAGGATGTCTCTTTAAATTTTCTTCCTAACTCTTTCCCTTGAAATTCTTTTAGATTAGGTGGTTTGCTAGAGGGAACCATCCCACTCTGGAGATTTTCTCTCATTTTTAGATTACCCACAATTTGAGATCACTTCCATGTTGCAACAAGATAGGAAAGTCTATCTTTTCTAAGGGTGTAATCCTGATTGCCAACAACAACACAAGCTCTAAAAAACCATCAACAATAAAAATAAATTTGTATTAAGAAGCACTCCCCCTTTTTGGGGTACACTTCACTCTCCTCCTTTACCTCTATTCTTTAGAAACTATCTCTTTGCAATCTCTCCCCCTATATGAGGATTTTTTCAACCATTACTCTCCCCTTTGATATCAATTCTTTCCTTTGTCTTTTAGACTTCACTCTCCCCACCTTTGACATCAATTCTTTCCTTTTATTTTTTAGACTTCACTCTCTCCCTCTTTGACATCAATGGAAAAGGGAAACATCTTTCCCCTTTGACAAAGCACTTTTATTTTATTTTTTCTCTCCCCCTTTGACATCTACATACATCACTTTGACATTACTTGTAACATCAACAAGCAACTACTCTCTCTCCACTATTATATTTCAATTTTCTCCCCCTTAGGGGCACAAGATATGATCCACTTGACTTCATCAATAAAAACACCACTACCTACTCCCCTTGTGAGGTGTCCTTCAACATAATTCAAGGACCAAGAATGTATCTTGAATGCTCACCTAGACAAATGCACCACTTATGTATCTAGTTCAAAGAAGGAGGGGAAATAATCCCTAACTTCTGTAAGAGATACTCAAAAGTATCTTTAGGAAGAGTCTTTGTAAATATATCCACAACTTGATCATTTGTAGACACATATTCCAACTTCACCTCATTATTTGAAACCTTATCCCTTAGAATGTAACACCAGATAGAGATTTTTTTGGTTCTTGAATGCATTGTTGGGTTCTTTCAAATATTGATAGCACTTGTGTTATCACACAAGGTAGAAATAGGTTCATCATATGATACTGTGATATCCTTTAATGTTTATTTCATCCATAACACCTATGTACAATATGATCCTACTGCAATATACTCTACTTCTATAGTAGATAATGACACTAAATAATTCTTCTTACTCAACCAAGAAACCAATCTTCTTCCAAGAAACAAATCACCTCCAATTTTACTTATTTTGTCATCTATACAACCTACCCAATTTGTATTTTTATATGCACTCAAGGAGAAATCGGGATCCATAGGATACCATAAATCAAAATCTAAACTTCCCTTCAAGTATCTAAATATTATTTTAACTACTACAATATATGATTCTCTAGGATCTTCTTGAAATATTGCCTTAAGGCATATTAAATGCATGACATTTGTTCTAGTATCAATTAGATATAGTATTCCACCAATCATTGGCATGTACTTTCTCTTATCAACCTTAGGAGATTCATCTTTTTTTCTCAACTTACAACTAGTAACCACAGGGGTACACACTAGTTTATAATCCTCCATTCCAAAATTCTACAACATTTCTTTGACATACTTTGACTGTGAAATAAAAATACCTCTTTTTGACTGACTGGTTTGTATTTCAAGGAAGAAATTCATCTTCCCACACATTGACATCTCAAAATATTTTTGCATCTCCTCTAAAAACCTCTTTCACATGCCTTCATTTCCTCCAAAAATAATGCCATCCACATACATAACCACAATTAATATTTTTTCTCCCTCAACCTTGAAGTAAAGGTTTCTATCTGTAGTACCTTTTTTGAGTCCTTGTTGCAACAAGTATCTATCCAACCTTGCATACCAAGCTCTAGGAGCTTGTTTGAGTCCATATAATTTCTTCTTTAACTACAACCCATATTAGCATCATCTAATAATGAAAAATCTTTTGGTTGTTTAATGTACACATATTCTTCTATCTCATCATTCAAGAATGAAAACTTCACATCCATCTGATATACCTTGAAGTCTTTATGTGATACAAAGCCAAAAACATTCAAATGGATTCCATCCTTTCCACCAGAGTAAAATTCTCTTCAAAATTTGTTTGTTACACTTGTGAGTATCCTTTACGCACAAATCTAGCCTTATTTCTAATAATTTTTCCATCCTCATTCAAATTGTTCCTAAAAACCACTTAGTTCCTATCACATTTTTGTTTGTGGGTTTTGGGACCAGTCCCAAGTTTGATTCTTCTCAATTTGTTCCAACTCTTCTTTCATGGCCTTGATCCAATTCTCATCTTTGCATTCCCCAGTCATAGTTTTAGGTTCCACCTTTGAAAGTAAACAAAAGTTTACACTTTCCTCTATTATAGAAGCCATTTTTCTTGTCAACACACCTTTTCTCTTATCTCTAATGATTCTATCTTTAGAATGATTCTTTTGCACATACTTAGGAGTCTTAGGGATATTTTCTAGAGATTCTTTATCTTCAACTATAATCTATTTTTCCTTCTATTCATATTTGTCTTCCTCACTACAAAGGGACTCATCATATTCACATCCTTCTATCAATACAAAAATCTACAGTGGTTCTTCATCCACTTTGACAATTGCACTTTCTTCTAGCTTACCACCAAGACCATTGATGGCATTGACAACTTCATCCACTTTGAGCATGTAGGTTGTAATGTCTTCATCTTTAATCATCCTTAGGGTTTACAATTTGGATTTGTAGTTCTATATATTTGTTTGCTTTACTTTATCATCTCCTTCATAAATACTCTCCAAGATTTCTCTTAGAATTAATTTTAGACTTATCACCTTTCCAAGTTCTAAATCCAAAAGTCTACTCAATATAGAATTTCTTGCTTTTCTATTATTCTCATATTACTTGATTTCATCATCACATGTCAAAAAATTAGCAGGAATAGTATATCCTTTTTCAACTGATTGGAAGACACCAAATCGAAGAGAAACCAGAAAGGACTCAATCCTAGCTTTCTAGTGAGCATAATTCATTCCATCAAACATTGTAACTGTGATAACCTTAATGTCTCATGAAAGGAAAGCTTAAGGTACGGAACAAACTCTCCTAATGTCAAAACTCAAAGAAGAATGTAGATATGTCTTTAAATTTTGCATTTACAATTCATTAAGATGTGCATGAAAGGAATAACATAATAGAGAAATAAACACATACATAATTGGACACCAGATTTATGTGGGAAAACTGTTATAGGAGAAAAACCTACCACACCAAAGAAAAATCACTTGTATTATGGTAATTGAATTACATACAAGTTACAAACTCTCCTTTTCGATGTCAATTTTACAGCAGCAACATTTCCCTGATCAACCTTGTACAAAACAAATTATGATCACACTTTGTTATGTCTTACTGCTCTAATGCTCATACAACATACATTTCAAAACACTAACTACTTGAACCTCTAATTAGTTGCAATACACTACAATTTATCCCATAGCCATGGTCGATTTTTTCTCTCAACCAATAGTTAAGTTCAACTTCCTTCAACTACATCGCATATCGGTGAGACACCAAACCGTGTCTCACTGATGCCGAAAAATTCCCATTTGACAATCACACACTGTATAGTCTTCAAATGGTCCATCACTTAGACTTGGTGAAGTCTCCCAGAAAAAAAGACCATCAAGCTGAGATATTTCCTTGGAGGGAGTCTCCTAAGATCCTCCAATAGTTCATTTCATACCGAAGGTTTCTATTTGTTCATCTCCCATTGGGAAGACTTACCCTGATCGATTCTAGCGAGTAGACCAATACAGTTAGAATGATAATCCAAAGCTAGACCGAAGACCCAAGTTACTTTGATTCCACTCAAGAATGGCCTATCAGTAGGACTTACTCCGATGAGATTCCATTAGAGAAAGATCCCAAACCAATGTGAGATCCCAAAGCTCCTTCGATGCAATAAGTTAGTCTGATGACCTTCCATCGAGGGGAGTCTCTCTAATGATTTTACATAGAATAAATTCACAAACTTGTTCAGATCGGCAAGAGACACCAATCATATCTCATCGGTTGAACTTCTATTGTTGGTCCAATCTTCCCAAGTCTAATCAAAGACCAGAGTTACCCCCAACGGAGCACCGTCGGCAAGAATCTCGCTAATCATCACTTATCGGTCAGACTCCTACCTTCACCGAGAGACAGAGAACTTGTGTCGATTGTTCAGGTAATACTGATGGATTACATCAGCAATACTGGCATGATCATTTTCAAACTTCAGAACCAAGTTGCTTTTCAAAAAGACATTCCAAGAGTCTCAGCAATTTTTCTCTTTTAGGAGTTTCATGTCAATAAGTTTGAGGCACATTTTTCGATAATCTCCCACTTGATGAAGATCTTATTGACACATCTAGAGCATTCAGAAACTACTAAGATTCATGGGAACCAAGGCCCATCAAAATTGCACACCACCTATACTTGTATGTGCTTACTATTTTCATCAATGCATCTGTAACATTTTCCAAGGTATCCACTTTTTCTAAATAGACCTTTCCATCCTCCACTATATCTTGTACAAAGTGATATTGCACATCAATATGTTTCATCCTGGCATGGAAAGTAGGATATTTACCAGACAAATAGCACTTCAACTATCATAGTAAATTTTTATCTACCCTACATCAAACCCAATGTCAAAACACAAACGTTTTAACCAGATTGCTTCTTTACAAGTGTGTGTAGCTTCCATGTATTTTTCCTTCATAGTGGACAAAGCGACTACAACCTACCAATTTCTCATCCAACTAACTGCACCACCATTCACCATGAAAATATATCCATTGGTGGATCTTCAATTGTCAATGTCCCCTACCCAATCAGAATCCACATGCCCATGAATGCTAAGAGTCCTCTAGGATCCAACCAAATTGCCATGGTAACACAAAGCATATTCTGAAGTGCCCTTCAAATATCTAAACACTCTTTTCAAAGCATCCCAATTCGACCTTCTTGTATTTTTCATAAGATGACTAAGTACTCCCACTACTTGGGCAATGTTTGGCCTTGTACAAATCATTGCATACATTAAACTACCAACTGCACTTGCATAAGGCACCCTGGTCATGTCCTCCATCTCAGAAGGAGATTTTGAGCAATCTTCAATAGATAGCTTTGTTCCCTACAAAACTAGAACAACTAGTTGCTTGCAATCAATCATACCAAACCTCTCCAGAATAGTGTTAATATACTTACTTTCGCTGAGCCAAAGTTTTCTACTATTTTTGTCCCTGGTTATTTCCATCCCTAGAATATACCTTGTTGCACCTAGATCTTTCATTTTGAATTTTGTAGACAACTGAGATTTTAGATCAGAAATAATAAACTTACT
This sequence comes from Sequoiadendron giganteum, assembly GCA_007115665.2. Taxonomy (NCBI): domain Eukaryota; kingdom Viridiplantae; phylum Streptophyta; class Pinopsida; order Cupressales; family Cupressaceae; genus Sequoiadendron; species Sequoiadendron giganteum. Next base: position 551,801,630 of record CM021109.1, read on the forward strand.
GTTTTCAATGAATAATATATCATCCACATACAGGGCAATAATTAAAATATGATCATTCATAGATTTGTAATACACACAATGATTAGATTTCAATCTTACAAATCCCAATGACAAAACAAATGTGTCAAAATTTCGGTACCACATTCTAGGAGATTGTTTTAATCCATACAAATATTTTTTCAACTTTCAAACCAGATTTTCTTTACCTTTTTTCATAAAGTACTCTAGCTAGGACATATAAATTTATTCTTCAAGATCACCATGAAGAAAATTTGTCTTCACATCCATCTATTTGATCTCAAAATCATATGTAGCTACAAGTGACAAAAGAAATCTAATAGATGTTAACTTTTCTACTGGAGAAAAAATTTCCCCATAATCAATTCACTCTACCTAGGAATATCCCTTTGCAACCAACCTCACTTTATAATTTTCAACACAACCATCCAGACCAATTTTATTCTTAAATACCCATTTGGAGCCCACGGGATTTCTACCTTCAAGCAATGGAGCCAAATCCTAGGTATCATTTTTTCTTAATAATGTCATTTATTCATTCATGGCTTCCAACCAGGAATCTGAATTAGACATTTCAATTGCCTCTTTTATAGTCCTAGGCTCATCGGTGTTAGTAATCAAAGCATAGGCATAACTAGAATCCAACATAGATAATCCATACCCATTTGGTTGTCGCCTTTCATGTGTAGACCTCCTCATAGGTTGAGGCTGAGGAAATTGTTCATCATCTTTCTCAGAACTTTCAAAGATGCTTGAGCCCTCCTCATATTCAGGTACATTTTGAATTCCTAATTCCTCTTTATCTAGTGTGGGAACAATTTCAACTAAATCCTCTTTGATTTCTGATTTTTTCTTTGACTACAAATCCAAAGTAGAAGGCTTTAGCTCATGAAAAAATAATACTTCTTCTGTACAAAACCTTCTCAGTCTCAAGATTCCAAAGCTTGTATATTTTTATGTCAATGCTATAGCCAATAAAAATACATTTAATAGCAATACCTTTAGAACTCATCAGAACAAAACTCACCGCCATTATTAGTCCTTAAACACTTTATTTTTCTTCCAGTCTGATCTTCCACAAGGTTTTTAAATTCCTTAAAATGACTGAACACTTATGATTTACTTTTTTTAAAATACACAAATGCCCTTCTCGAATAGTCATCAATAAAAGAAACATAATATTTAGATTTTCATAATGAAGGAACATTCACTAGACCACACACATCAAAATGAATGTAATCAAGTATACCAGAATATTTATGAGGATTGAAATAAAATGAAACACGGTATTATTTTCCATATATACAATTTTCACAAAATTCAAATTCAAGGTTACAGTCAACAAGCCCTTCAACCAAGTTTTTATTTTTCAAATTTTTTAAACCTTTTTCTCCAATGTGGTGAATCCTATGATGCCAGAGAATAGTCTTTTCTACTGGAAGTTTAACTTCCATAGAGTTTTCACTATCAGGGAAATTTTCCTTCTTCTCTTTACGAACATCCTTTTGTGACTTTGCAGAGACACTAATGCATTGAACAACAAGTGCTTCCAACTTGTACAAAGTACCAATTTGAGCACCCCTAGCAAGCACCATTGAGCCTCTAGTCATTTTGCAGCCATTGCCAGAGAATGCGACTTAAACTCCAACATCATTCAGCTTACTAATAGAGAGTAAATTTCAATCCAAACCTGGTATATGCATTATGCCATCAATTACTTTGATTCTTTCATTAGGGAATTGAATTCTAACTCTTCCACAGCCAACTATCTCCAGAGATGAATTGCTTTCCAAATAAACCTTTCCACCATCGTATTTTTCATACTTTGTGAACCAGCCCCTATGAGATGTCATGTGGAAAGATGCTCCAGAATCAATCAGCCAGACATCATCTGATGCTCAAGTTTCCAAGGCTGCAATGAAGGCATTTGCATCACTCTAAGAAGAATCATTATTTGAAGAGTTCTCTTCTTCTTCTTTTTCTCCTCTTTGCAATCCTTTCGAATCTGACCAGGTTGCCCATAGTTCCAACACTTCACTTTGGACTTATTACCAGGAGACGTTGATCTCCCTTTTCATTTTGATTTGAACTTCTTATCCTTCTTCTTGCCTTTTTCTTTCGATCTACCTCAAACAACAAGAGCCTCCTTCACCATCTTAGAAGATTTGCTTCTCATCTCTTTTGATAACATTAAAGTAACATCTTCCATATTAAAAGTGGATGTAGTACTTCCAATAGCCATCACTGAGTGATCCCAAGAATCAGGCAAAGAACATAACAATAGAATACAACGATCTTCTTCATCAATCTTCACACCCACATATTCTAACTGAGCAATCAACATGTTAAAATTATTCAAATGGTCACCAATAGATGCTCCTTCATGTATTTTCAAAGAGTATAATTTCCTCCTTGAGAACAGCTTATTCACCAAGGACTTGCCCTAATAAATATCTCCAAGCTTCTTCCATAAAGAATATGTAGATTTCTCTTTGTGAACATTCAAGAGAACAAATTCTTCTAAACAGAGTCTTATCAACCCTTTTTCTTTTCAATCTTCCTATTCCCATTCTTCCTTCTTCATTCCATAAGGTTTCGTTCTAGACACAGCAACCCAAAGATCACGATCAACCAATAGATCTTCTATTTTGAGTTTCCACAACTCAAAATTGTTGCCATTGAATTTCTCAATTTCAATATTTCCTAATGCACTTTTCATTGCCATGACAATCTATAATTTCAATTACCAAACTTCTACAAGACTCCCACTGAATAGAATTGACACAAAAAACCTAACCGACCCACAAGGATAACACAACTGGACAAGCTCTGGTACCACTTGAAAGGAAAGCTTAAGGTGTGGAACAAACTCTCCTAATGTCAAAACTTAGAGAAGAATGCAGATATGTCTTTAAATTTTGCAATTATATCTCATTAAGATGTATGTGAAAGGAATAACATAATAGAGAAATAAACACATACACAATTGGACACTAGATTTACATGGGAAAACCCTTAGGGAGAAAAACCCACCACACCAAAGAAAAATCACTTGTATTATAGTAATTGAATTACATAAAAGTTATAGACTCTCCTTTCAGATATCAATTTTATAGCAAAAAAATTTCCCTAATCAACCTTTGTACAGAACAAATTCTAATCACACTTCGTTATGTCTTACTATTCCAATGCTCATACAACATACATTTCATAACACTAACTACTCAAACCTCTGATCGGTTGTAATAAATTACAATTTATCCCATAGCCATGGCCAATTCATTATCTCAACTAACACATTGGTTTAGCTTCCTTCAATTGCATCGTGTATTGGTGAGACACCAGACCATGTCTCATTGATGCCAAAAAATGCCCATTTGACAATCGCACACTACATAGTCTTCAAATGGTCCATCGCTCAGACTTGGTGAAGTCTCCTTGACCAAAAGACCATCAGACTGAGATCCTACCTCAAAGGGAGTCTCCAAATCTCCTCTGGCAGTTCATGTCATACCAAATGGTTTTGTTTGTTCATCTCGCATTGGGAAGACTTACCCTGATCAATTCCATCGGGCATACCAATATAGTTAGAACGACAATCCAAAGCTAGGCCAAAGACTCGAGTTACTTCGATGCCACTCAGGAACGGTCCATCAGCAAGACTTACTCTGATGAGATTCCATTGAAGAGAGATCCCAAACTAGTGTGAAATCCCAAAGTTCCTTTGATGGCATAAGTCAGTTTGATGACCTTCCATCAGGGGGAGTCTCTCTGATGAGTTTACAAAGAAGAACTTCACAAACTTGTTCAAATCGCCATTGATCATATCTCATCGGTTGGACTTCTATTGTTGGTCCAATATTCCCAGGTCTAACCAAAAACCAAAGTTACCTCTATGAAGCACCGTTAGCAAGACTCTCATCGATCATCACCTATAGGTCAAACTCCTACCTTCGCCAAGAGATAGAGAACTTGCGCCAACCGTCCAAGTCATACTGATGGATCCCCTTGGAAAGACCAACCATTAGTCACACCAAAATGATCATTTCTAACCTTCAAATCCAAGTTGCTTGTCAGCAAGACATTCCAAGAGTCTCACCAATTTTTCTCTTTGAGGAGTTTCATGTGAATAATTTTGAGGCACATTTTCTAACATGTCATTCATATCTACCTCAAGAAATTAAGATTTCTCCAATAATCTATATCTCTAATACCAATTGTTAGATGTATAAGACAACTACGAGAGGGGTGAATTAGTTGTAAATTAAAATATTCAATCCCTCATTCAATTTCAAACCCTTATCAAAATTAGACACTTGTTAAGCATTGGTAGAATATAAATATGTGAAACAACAATGCAAACATAACCACACATAAGAGAACACAAGATTTATGTGGAAAACCCTAAGTAGGGAGAAACCATGGTGAGGATTAGCTCACATACATATGAATAACAAAATAGAATACAATTGGGCTCACTACCCAAAAAAAAAAAAGGATCACTATCGGGTGGCTTACTACTAAGAAGAAAGAAGAATAGAAGAAACTATTACATAGAGATTCACTGTCTTAGAGAAACATGAGAATCCACCACTATATATTTGTACCATCTGAAAACTTTAGCTAATTTCTTCTTGCAACTTCAACCACACTAAAAATATAGACATTTTTTTCTAACTGCATCTAGATTCATAGGAATTTAAGCTCACACTCAAATCACCATACTTGATCACATTCACATCATTCACACTTTTCACTCAACATATCTAACAACTCACCTTGGATTTATACCATATGTGACCGAATTAATCTTAATTAGGTTGGCCTTAATGAAATGAGTGTACCTCAAATGTGCAACACCAAAATAGGTCAAAACCAAACACTTTTTTAGTGGAAAGAAGTGAAGGTAGACCACATCAAGGGTTAACTAGGACCCAAATATACATCACCACGCTAGTCAAAACATCCACAGTCCATGAGATACCTATGCAAATAGTTCTAGCATGCCAATTGATCCAAACCTTAACTAACACTACAAGTAACCATATACACACCTCTCCAATTCCAAAAACATATGTGGACCATATAACAACACTCCAAAATATCTACACAACATCCTAGAATATTCTAGAATCATTAGAATATTTTGCAACACTGTCACAACTACCTGAAACAAAGAATACTTTCATCCTACACATCAATATGTGCTACCACTAAACTCCAACATAAGAACTAAACTTGCAGAGAAACTCAACACTAAAAACTCCAATGGAAAGTAGCTATAGAAAATATAAGCATGTTCAAAAAAATTCAAGACAAGAAACTTCACTATGGAGAAATGTGGAGCAATTCCATTTCTCCTATACAACCTTCTATATAGATAGACACACTGTCAAACACATCTTCCACTACCGCACAATCTAGAACCTAAAAATCTAGATACAACACCTCTAAACATCTCTAGACATCATATCAAAACCATATAATAATATCTTCAAACATGAAGAAATATGGATCACAACACTAAACACACCTCTATCACATTTCATACTCTTTTATTCAAATTTTCTCAAAGGCACTTGGAAACCAAGTGAACTAACTACATCAACAAAACCAACACAACACTATAAAATCTTCTCATCATGACTATAGTATCTGAAATACCAAAAATCTCCACATATATAATATATTCAAAACACTACACCAGATGTTGACATTAGTGACAATAATAAAGACAACTTAATGTGACACAACATTAAAATAGTCTTCCTAACCATACTAGAGGTTGACATCAATGACAAAACCAGAAACATACTTGAAACACTTCAATCCTTTACCTACTTTTAGGTTGAGTTTTGGTAGCCTCACCTTTCTTTTATCCAAGCATAGTTGTGTTCTCTTCAAGACCACTGCAATTCTAGTGTCCAATTCTTTGGGATCCTTGAGACTCCAATCAATAGGCACCATGGGTTGTGTCTAAATTTGACTAAGGTATATAGGATCAATTAATTCATTCACATCCAACTCATCTTCTTGACTTTATAATCATCAAAAAAATCAACCCAGTAATCTTCCATATGTGGTACATGATAAAATATAGGGCCAAGATGAAGATTATATTTCACAAAAAAAAAATCTATGAAAAGAAAACCTCATCTCATATGTAGAAATATTATATTTCACAATATCCATCTCAATGTTAAGGGCATCCAATTGGGACTTACATTGCTAATATCCAAGACCAATAGGGAAAGGAATGCCCACTTTCTTTCTTGTAGCACATCTTTTTTTTCACTTTTGTAGCTTACCTACAAATTTCAGTAAGAAAAAATCTATCTTCTACATACTTAGGCAATTTTTGAGGCATTCCATCATATCCTCCAATCCTCAAGTAAGTAAACCGTTGAAATTGAATAAAGTGGCTACCATAATTTTTGATGAGTTGAATATCCTCAAGTGAAATTCTTTGACCTAATTCACCTTATAACTCTTGGACCAAACTCATAGTGAATACATCATTTACATTCCTAAATTTCTTATAGGTCTTCTGCAATTATAACTCAAGATAGTAAATATAAATCTATATTTGATCATCAAATTTATCCACTATATTAAGTCATGGCCAAGACCTAGTACACCCTAATGCATAGAATAGATATGAATACATATATAAAGACTTCTTTACAGCAAATCCAACTATCATATTGTGTAACTTTTCATTGATTAAAGTTTCCCAATCCAAGTATTATGTTCCTATACAAATTATTTGAATTAAAAAAATACATCTATTCTTCAAAATTATAGGCATTTATATTTCCTCTCAATCTATGCAACAAAATGATGATATCAAAAATCTCATCCTTGAAGTGTGATTTGTGTAGGTTTTAGGGAAATTGAGATTTTCCTTTCTTTGGGGCTGAAAATAATTCCCTATAAATTACATTTTTAAAGTACCTCTTCTTTTCAGAGAAATGACATTATGACAATGTGAAATTAAAATATGTAAACACCCCCCTTTTAATTAATCTAAAACAACCACTAATGATGGCTTTGTCAAGATTTATCAATAGGTTATCATATTTGTTCTAATTTCCCTAGTCTTGGGATTATAGTGGTTTATGCATTCAAGGATTAGGTCCATGCATTGCAATGTGGTTTCTTCCAACAAACCACTTTATCCTAACCTTTGAGTGATAGGAGCTCAATTTGGTTTGTTTACCCTATCCCAAAAGTTTCCAATATTAATATTCCCTAACCTTATGTCACCAATTTTGGAAAATATACTAACTAGGCTAGCTAAATTCGCATATCCCAAGTATTTTTACTTCATCTTAACAAAATTTCAATTGTCATTTTTTTGGAAAATCTAGCTAGATTTTTCCCTAGAGAACCTAACCTTTGGATCAAGAAATTATTTTAATATAAGTGAATAAAGTAACCAAGATAATTCTAAAAGTGCCACTTACCCATGTATATCTTCTCCAATGATACCTCTATGAAGAATTATGCTTAAATTTTATCTGCAATTCTCATTGTAATTTTATTTCTTCGAGCTCCAAAAACCCCAATTTCCTTTATAACTATGACGAATGGTTGTGTTCTAAGGCACCTTAATCTTCATATAACTCTGCATTTATTTCCCCTTACTTGGCTATGATAGTAATTAACATTGGTATGTGTCTTATTTGGTGCCAATTTCGAACCCAGGTTACACAGAGGAGATTTGAGCTTTTAAAAGTTCTTGAAACCATGTTGGAGTCCAACTCAGGTTTCAAAACCTTATTTAAATTTCTCTCCTCGGATATTTTTGTTGGTAGAGATGATTTTTTGAGTTGTGGTTCGGGCTCTTCCAAGGTTATAGAAACCTTTTTCAGGATCCAACATGGTTTCCACAACTCAACATAATACCATTGAAGACAAATTCCATAATTCATTTAGTGAAAAATATAAGGTTCTTGATTAGGCATTGGAGCCCAAAAATATTATAAGAACCTTGTTAGATCCCGACAATAGTTTCAAGACCAAGGAGAAATTCCACCTTTTGTTTCCTTCAAAACTTCTTTGGTAGTTTGAAATGTTTTGAAAACTCCAGTAGGTCCCGAAGGAGTTTTGACAACTTCATTAAAGATTGATTCCTTAAGTTATAAACTTCAAATAATCTTGATGAATATCACAACAATAAGGATTGATCGAGAAAAATATAGGTTGTGGGAAACCCATCAAGTTCTGACAAGGTTATGCTCGAACCTTGTCAACTCCCAACATCACTTTGAAAACCCATATTAGAAGCTAATTTTAGGTAAAAATGGTTGTATAAAAATATTTCTTGGGACACCAAAGGCATGACTAACACTTAAATGATCATTAATGATCCATGAGGCTTTGACTTAACCAAAAAGAGATAAAAATAAGCCTTGAAAGGGGATGAACTATGATGGGAAAAATTCAAGGCAACAGTTGGCTCTGACTGCGGACAAGGACTATGAAGGATGAAGAAAAGGACCTAGAATCTTTGTTTCAGACTCCATTGGGTGACAAAAAAGGACATGAATAAAATAAATTTGTTGAAGGTTCAAGACATAATAAAATGGAATGCACAACAAAAATCCTAGACTACTAATATACAAAGATGGGGGGTGCCTATTTTACATTTAATACAATTTGAGGTATTTCCCATTATATGGAAGTGGCAAGAACATACCATCTAGATATATCAATTTTAATGTATTGTTTCCATATTTTTTATGGATTCTGAAAGGACCCTTCCATAAAGAGTTAAAATTCCTAGGAGTGCCCTTGGGATCTCTTCTCTTATCCCAAAGCAGCACCATATCTCCTTCCATGAAATTCCTAGGCCTATCTCTTCTATCAAAAATACTCCTTATCCAAGCCTAGTAAAGTGTGATCCTATCCACCATATATTCCCTTTACTCCTCCATCTCACTTAGACACATGATTATTTTCTCCAAATAATCTTGAAATTTTTTATCTTTCAAGATAGTTTGTAACTTTGTAGCTAATAACTCTAATGGGAGAGGTAAATTTGAGCCAATACCATAAACTAACTCAAATAGAGACATTTTGATTCCCCTCTTCGATGTAATCCTATCTTCCCATGGAGATTCATATAACTTTTTGTGCCAATTATTTTGATTCTCATCTACAAGCTTCTTCATGATTGACACCAAGTTCTTATTACTAGATTCATCCTAACCATTACCTTGGGGATAACAATTAGATTAATGGGCAAGATAAATCGCATGTTCATAATAGAAAAGAATTACTTCAGAGGATGAGAAATTGGTTTCATTATCTGTTACCAATTTTTGATGAACTCCAAAACATACCAAGATGTTTTCCTTTATAAAATTACAAACCACTTTTGAGGTAGTGTGTTTCATACGTATTTCTTCAACCCACTTAGTGAAATAATCCATGGTTGATAGGATTTGGATGTGACCAACACTTGAGGTCAAATTAATAGGCCCCATAAATTCTAAATCCCATTATTGGAAAGGCTCTTCAATCACCATTGGTTTCAAAGGGAGAGCAATGAGATGAGGTTTACTAACAAATTATTTACACTTATAGTACCTAGATACCCAATTATAGTCATATTTAAACATACTTGGCCAGTACTAACATTTTTTGAGGATTTTGAAGGTAATTACTAAAGATGAGAAGTAACCCCCATAGGCTTCATTGTGAAATGTAGCCAAAAAAAAAAAAATTGTTGATATTTATCAACGCATCTTAAGAATGTCCCATCCAATACTCTTTTATACAAAGTTCCATTCCAATCACACACTTAAATTATTTGAGTTTGATATTTATTCTTTATTTTGGGGATAAGCGTGGGGGAAATTCTCCATAGGTAAGATAATATGCAACATTTGAAAACCATGAATCCTGTAAACTTACAAATAAATCCATGGGAGACTCTTCTTCGACTTTTGGTTTATTATTAGCGATGAGTTTGCATAGGCCTCTACCTCAAAGTAGTTTAGTAGGTTTTATTTCCAAATCATATTATTGTACCTTGGCTACCTAAGGTCTTATATTATTGTATCCAATATCCTATTGGTTCAAGATACTCTTAACCATCGGATCAGGTACAAACACCATAGAATGAGAGTGAAGGATATAAAAACTAAACTATTTAACATCATTGACTACAAACAATACATGCTTCCCAATCTATGAATAATTTAATTCATGATTTTTGAGTGGAACACTCATTAAAGCAATAGTTTCCTCAATATTGTATTTATTTTCTTGCAAAAGAATGGTAGACATGGTGTGTTCAGTGGCATAAAAGTATATGGAAAAATCCACACCGAAATCTAGGTGAACTAGCACATGGGCATGAGAAATGACCTCTTTAATATCCTTGAATTCTTGTTTCCTAAACTCCTTCCTTTTGAACCCTTGCTTCTTCTTCATCATTTCAACTATGTGTTTGGTGATTTTTGATAATTCAGGGACACAATTCCTCAATAAGTTTACTTGTCTAAAAAAGGATTTTACACCTATCTTGTTTGAACAAAGGCTCAACTATTGAATGGACCTAACTCTCTATGGATAAATTCTGATTTCCTCCTTGGATATAATATGTCCTAAGAGTTTCCCTTTGATAACATAGAAAACTTTTTTCTTGGGATTGAGAGAAATAACATGCTTTCTACACCTTTGTAAGATTGTTTCCAAATCTTTCAGATGATTTTCCCTCTTTTTACAAAACATAGTCAAATAATCTAGGTATATGACTATGACTTTGTTCCTTAAATCACCAAAAGATAAATTCATGGCCCTTTGAAATGTAGCTCCAACATTTATCAATCCAAAAAGGTATTCAGTTGTATGCAAATGTATCCCAAGGATTTATACAGTATATTTTGTGTTGATCTTGCTTATCCACACTAATTTGATTGTAACCCAAAAAACCATCAAGCACGGACATCCTTTTTTGCACCTGCCACTGTCTACAACACATGATCCATCATAGGCAAGGGATAATTGTCTTTCAAAGAGGACTAGTTTAGATTTCAAAAATCAACACATATCCTTATCTCCCCATTCTTTCTATAGAATAGAACTATGTTTTCCACCCAAGTGGAATGATGAATAGGGTAGATCTTATTATTACCTTTAGCATCTTATCAATTTCAAAAAAAATTGTATCAGTAATTTTGGGATTATAATTCCTTTGTTTTTGCGTGAAATGGAATATCCCAAGTTTGAGGGGTATATGATTTTGTAACCATCAACCCATAAAAAAATTAAGTCATCATAACACCAGGAAAAAAATCCTTATATTTCATCAATAATTAAATTAATCTAGTTATTTCCTCTTGAGTGCAACATTTTCCTATGCAAACCAATTTTGGATCATTAGAACTTCCAATATTGATAGTTTCATATTCACCCGAACTATTAACAGATTTAGTTATCTTTTTTCTAACATATATTTCATTCCTATCAAACAATTTTTCAAGTGAGACCAAAAATTTAGGGATTTTATTACCTTTCAATTGAACTATTCCTTCCTCTAGCTCTTTTTCTTTGTCAAGGTATAATTCTTTAAATTTAGTTATACTTCCCTCAAAGTAACTTTCCATGAACACTTCATCATTCTCCAAAAAGGCTTGAATCTTCTTGTCATTTTCAAAGGCTTGCAAAACTCCACATTATTAGGGACACTAGGTCGATAAAACATTTCAATTTTGTAAGATCCATCCTTGAAATTGGGGTGGGAAAGGAGAATATATGCAAAGACTTCCAATAAATCATCCCTATTGTTTTGGTCTCTAGGATGACATCAATTGAGAAAGCATCAAAATTTTATATCTCATCCTAAAGGCTATTTCTATAAAAAAAAATTGTATCTCATTCTTTACAGTGAATACCTTCCTTGTTTTACTATCAATTAAGCATCGCCAACTATCCTTAACTTCCAGATTCCCTTCTCTTTGTCTACAAAAATCCCTAATAATAAGGCTTCATATTTAGTAGTATTATTAGTATTTTTGAATTCTATCTTATATGAAGAAGGAAACTTATCTCCATTTGGTGATATCAACACAACTCCAACACTAGAATGTGAACTAGAGAAGTTATCATCAAACTCAAGAGTCCATATTTTGAAGGATATATTTGGGCTGAGGAAACTTTTATCATTGGTATATTTTGAGAACATCATGTAATTTCCAAAATCTACTTCCTCATATAAAATTTAAGAATGGGGATTATCAAATTTCAATACAGGGAATTTAGCCTTTGCTTTTGGCTCCAAGTAGACTTTCTTATTACCAAGGGGAATTAAAGCATGAGACCAATCCATCTAGATTTATCCTCCCAAATATTTGTAGAAACTTCATTTTAACATGTCATAACTTGCAGGAATGTTCGCAACTAGGATAGTTTGTTTGAGCCTCTTTTCGGGATGTGAAGATAAGGATACCTCAGAATCTTTACTTTGGATAATTAAGGAGACTTTCTTAGAATCCATGGAATAGCACTTCCCAAAGGTCTTATTCAATGACAATCCTAGAGCTTTGACTACTATGGCAGGAGTTACATTTACTTAAGCCCCAAAATCAATGATACAATTTCTCAACCTATGACCATTAATAATATACAAAGACACATAAAAATTATTGGGTTTCAAATTAGGTGCAGTAGAAACATGATTCTTGGTGTTGGATGGCAAACCAAAAGAGGAGGCTTCAAGATTGGTCAATTGTTAATCTATTAGGTTAACTTCAACACATTCATATTTCAAAAAAATTGCCAATCGATCAAGTTCATTCAAATTCAACTTTAGGTGCTCGATAGGTGAAATTTGAATTTTGGAGTTCTTACAATAATCCACTATTTCAAAAGAGTTGATGTTTTTATTATAAGACTAAATGAGTGGATTTATATGAACAATATCTAAAGACTTGTGAGGATTGAGTGAAGAAGAAGCATTCTTAAAGGGGACAGTAGAATTTTGGAAGCTAGGCATACCTTTTTTATTGGTATTTTGTTGCCCTCAAGTGAGTATTACACAAGAAGCATCATATAATGTGGTATATATATTGCCTCCCCTTTCAGAATCATATTCATATTCTAGAAAATTTACTAAAGAGTCACCATAACCTTCAAGTAAAAATTCTTCAACATTGACCTCTTCAACGATCTCTTGTATTGTTGCCATCTGCATATATTTGTTCATCTCCAGACATGTGGTTCCATCATGATCTATTGTAAGATGAATATTATACATGTTACCTCTATTTTAACCAGGTGATGCTTCTATGGCCAATCACTATTATGTAGGATTTAATTGCATCTATCTATTTCTTACACCAGATTATTGATTATAAATCTTCCTAGGTATATCTTGATATGGTTGTTGGAAAGGTTGAGAATTCTTAGACATTTGTATCTTCAAATTGGTAATATCATTTTCAAGTCTTTGTATCATATGATCAAAATTGATTAGAGCATTTTTTTTTTTTGACTCTCTCTTCCATTTCCCTACTATAATAAATTCAACTGCTAGAGTTTGTGTTGTAGCAAAATTCACTACTCTTTCCATCCTTAAGTAAAAGCTAACATCTAGAGGCATTGATTTTATGTAAAAAAAAATATTTTTCATCGTAGACCTCTTGGTAGCATCGATTTTATTGAATAGTTTATTAAAATTTTCCACAAACTCTTTCATTGGTTCATGAATTTCTTTTTTTAACTGAGTGAATTGAGCTAAGAGAGAATTTTCATCTTTTACACTCTTGAATCTACTTTCAAATTGAGTCTTCATGGCATCCCATGAATTTATCAACCCATTAGGTAAATGTTAAAACCACTCTACAATAACATCAGTTGAGGATTCAACCATAACCTTATAGCTACATCTTTTTTTTACACCCCTAGGACTCCACAAGCAACAAAGAAGGCATTTAAATGTTCATCAATAGAAACTTTTCCATCACCTCTGAACTTTGGAAGATTCTTTCTAAAACTTTTGGGTAATTCATGCAATTGAACTCCAAGCTAGAGGCCCTATGGATGCTCCCCATGGTACAAGAGGTTGATGAGCCATTTTTTTTGGTAAAATTAACTATAATAGGGACTACTATACCATGCAAAATGAGTGCTTGACAAGTAAAATAATATTGCACCCCTCTTGTTGGTGATGATGTTCTACTTCTAGATATGGCTCTCTAATTTAGGCATGTAGAAATAGTGAAATTACAAACTTGTAGAGCTTCAAAAATTGGATCAATAATACCCATTCTTTGCTCACTTCTGGTATACTATCTAAAATATATTGTATCTAGAAAATTTTCAAGAACTTATCTTCTAATGTGGAGGACAACAATTTTATAAATGACTTATGATTATTTTCCTAGTCCAAGTCTCCTAAGTTCATCTCCTAATTGCTCTTCTTCTTCCAAGACCTGACTAACTCTATCATATTCTTTTGCACTCATCCTCACTCTCCAGAATAAATTATTTAGTTATGAGAAATAAGTCTTCTTTCTTAGCCTATACCCAGTTTAGATTTGGTTGGAGTATGGGAAATATATCATTGTGAGGTAAAACCATTCTTATTCATGAAATAATCAAGCAATAAAATGGAAACTATAATTATATTTATTTGTTTCCCTAGTAGAGTCACCAAAAATATGTTGGTTGATAGTTTTGACTTCTTCAAAAATTAAAACAATATCTCTTTTATGCCTAAAGTGAAGACAAATAAATAATGAACAGTTGGTTAAGTTATTAATTAACTTCCCTTTGAAATTTGAATAAGGTATAACTCCCTTGTATGTTAAGAATTTTATTTTTATTTTTTTTTAATTTTTAAATATGGGTATAATTTTGACCATAAAGTAGTAAAGGTAAACTAACATTTGTTCATAGCCATGATACAAATGTGAACAAAAATTCAATAAAAACGGAACTCAAAATAGTAACTTCAACATTCAGGGTATAAGTAATTGTGAACCCCTAAACCTGCAAATGCACAAAGACGACAAACATTATTAGTGTTAGATCAAAATGCATGCAAATATGAAGGATTCCCCATGAAATCCATCTATTCAAACTAAAATTAGGAAAATAACAAAACTTAGATAATATGAAAGTAAATCCTAATCTAGCCAATAGATTGATGATCTTATGGGGGAATCGGTGCCAATGATGTGTTGCAATTGGCCCTTTCCTAATTCCTAAGTAGAAATGATATGTGAATCTAGAAATGGTCAAATCTCCAAAGAGATTTGAGCATAATCTTGGTGCAAATATGAAAATATAATGAATACTTGGATGTGATGAGCAAAATTAGTTCTCAATTGTAGAGAGTAACTTTGCATGTGAATTGTGGATGAAGATTGAGAGGAGAGGTCTCCAATTTATAGACTTCTATTTGGAAGAAGTGAGAAAGATTAAGCAATGTGGGACAAAAGATAATCCAATGGCATTGTGCCACTTGTCCACATGTGGTTGGATGAGGAATGAGCATATTTTGGCCAATGTGCATGATAAATGCATAAATTTGAATTTGAAATGGTGAGTTGACTTGTTGAAGGGGGAAGAGAAGTGAAGTTAATGTCACTTGACTCAAGTTCAAGGACATGTAAGAGGCATTGAATGCCTTGTTGGAAGGACCAAGTCCACTTGGCCTTTTGAATTCAAATGAGGGAATATTCCCTTTTGATGCTTTGTGAGGGAAAATAGATGAATTAATAAATCAAAGTAATTGATTTATCATGTAAGTTGCATTCTCTAGAGGATTTTAGTGAGAGGGATTAAGTTAATCATGGATTTGATTAATTTAATGTAGAATTAGGTGATGTGACAATTTTAGACTTAGATTTATGAATTGATTTAAGTCCAGAATTGAGAGGAAATGATTTATCAAATAAATGAATTTGATTTATTTAATCAAGAAGGAATGTGTTAGATTAAATCAAATAAGGTTTTATTTATTTAATTTAATAGGAGGACTTTAGAGATTTTAATTAAATAAAATGATTTATTTAATTAAACAAATATGCAATGGTTAATTAAATTAATTGATTAATTTAATCATTGAAAGAGGAAGACTTAATCCAATAAATAATGATTTATTAAATTAAGAGATGGAATGTGATGAAATGCTGAGAATGTGATTTAAGAGGAAACATTGTTAGTAATCGGGATCAGGTGTGCCAAGACGAACTTGTACATTTTCCATGTCTACAGTACTATTAGTAATTCAATTCATAGATTGGAAAAACTAATAGTAGGTAAATGATCATTCAGATTTATATCCCATTGAACTCAAAAAAGAGATGAATGTAATACAATTGACTATTGAAAATATAAAGAGAAGAAATTTTCCAGTATCCACCCCAAGCTCATAGACTTAGAAACAAATACACAGCATCACTCTCAATTTTCAATGTACATAGACAAATAAAAAAAAATGGAATTAACAAAATTTCTATCAATCCTTCTTTTGAGTGATTCTCACTCTTACATCATAGTGTAATGGGGATAAAAAAATCTGACCCTTCAAATGTCTTTGAATTTATATTTAAAAATTACAAAGCATAATTGTCACCAATATCTTGAAAACCAATTGTTTAAAAGAACCACAAAAAATGTTTCATTACATAAAAACTTAATGAAATCAATATATTTAAATAAAATATAGCCACTACTAAGGTGGCTAATTCAGTGGACCCACAAGTACTTCCTCTATAGTTGGGTCCTATTGATTGGCTGCCATACAAGATTTGTGATCTTTGAATGCCTATGTGATAGCTGGAATCTCGACACATTGAGGAATTGTAACATTCTTCATCCTCAACTTCCAAAGGGATTTTTTGCTACAAATAGTGTCAAATTTGATGGCAAGGTTGGTCAGGAAGTTCTCATACCAAGAAAATGCAGAGTCAATCTTGGCCAACTTCTTCATTGTTCCCTTATTAAAGTTTTGTTCACCAAAAATGCACCAACCTAAAGAAATCACTCCTTTAATTCATCCAATGTAGCGGCTCCACTATTTTCCCCCTTCATTAGCTAGCATCCAAAATTTGAGAACTCTTTAGTAAGATTTACATTAATGTGATTGCATTCCTTCAATAATTTGTTTTGTTTTTGGATATTCTCCTTCACGAAAGAGATTTTCCATTCAATACTTTTCTTCCACATTATGATTTTTGGGTCTTTTGCAGATGAAACAATTTTCTCTATAGTGTCTTTTCTTAAGCCCATATCCAATATTTCCCTGATCTCTTTATCTGTTTGCAACCATAGAGATTATTCTTGTTTGTTATTTTTTATTTTAGTTTTTAATACAATTTCTTAATAAGATTAAATCATCATGGGCCTTCTTCATTTCTCAATAAAAGGAGGATGTTTAACTTTGATATCACTCACCAATTCTTGAGAAATTATTCCATAATTGTTATCCTTTTATACTTTTGTCGGCATTGATTTCCCAACTAAAGAGTTTAGATCGAAAGAAGCACTTTCTTGCCTGAGAGGTTGAGGAGAAGGGTCCATCAATGATTTCAAATAATTTGATAGAAACTCTACCACTTTATTCAATTCATTTGTGTTTTCTTTATCTATCCTTTCCACCAACTTGGTAGAATTTACTTGGAATATATGAACATATTTTCCTTGCTAGGAGGACCCAAATCCACCTTTGTCATGTTATAGTCAATCACAGTATCCTAACTAGGATCCTTTATGTTGATGGGTGTGCAATTTCAATGAACAAGTTCCCTGAGTTGCTATCCTCCATCAATCTCAAAGTAGTTTTCAATTTATTGGCCTTAGGAGATCTTTGCAATATCTTCCCAATAATATTATCATGTGGTAGACTGACATACATCATTTTCCTTTTCTTTGATAATGTATTTTCCAACCATGAAGTAGAAGTAGTATCAAGACTTTGAGAAGACTCAAGTGTTGACAATTGAAGTTATCTCTATTGGAAACATGAGCATGATGATGTAAAGATGGTGTATGGTGTTTTCATTGATGGAAACCTATAGTAGAAATGTGTAAGTGTGGTCCAGAGAAGAAAAATTGTTCTGGATATTTGATTAAGTCCTAGTGTGCATATTCAGTGTTCAGAGGAATAGCTTTGTGTTTTGCATTGCTTTGTTATGCAAAATCTTGTCATGTAGTAATGACATGTTGATGGAATTTTTTGAAGGTTTTTATATCTAAGGTTTCAATGTTCTATGTCTTCTATAGGTGAAGATATTAGTGATAAAGTATTGGGCTTAGTAATGGCAAAGTGACTGGTACAAAGTGCATAATTGGAATGCCTCGCATTCCACCATGGATTAATATTATGCTATGTGATTTTAAGGAAGTCTTGGAACTGTTAGAGGTGTATTCAATCCAAGTGGAAAGTGGTATGGTGTTTTGTGTGTCAAGTTGTGAATGAATAGTTGGTCCATTCATTTATTGCTTCACTATTTTTGTTAGGTGGTTCCGACCTAAGGGTTTTAGGGTCGTGCAGAGTTAATTTATGCATGGAGCATATTTACAAGAGTTATTATAGGTCATGCTAGCCTATTTTTATGTTGTACACATTCTAGTTTCTTTTACAAAGCATGTGTGTTGGATTTTTGTGTCGACATGTTATGAGGTTGTACAGTTCATCTAATTAGGTTGACCTAATTGATGATTTCGGTGTTTGTAGTAGATATATGTATATACAAGGTTAATTCATTGTGTGAAGGATGAATTGAAGTAGTTCAAGAGTGTGTGCATGATATCTGATATAGAGTGAATTGAGAAGTATGAAGTGTGCTAACTCTATTCTCTACGCTTAATTGGAACTATAATTTCAGCATGTTGCAAATGTATTGTTAACAGTTCATCTTTGGTAGTGAGCCACCCCTTCTTTTATCTTTTTCAATTCTCGGTAGTGAGCCATTCTCTCTTTATGAGTAGTGAGTCCTTGGATAGTGAGTCCACCATTATATAATCTCCATTGTAACCAGTAATAATTTATTGTGAGCTAATCCTCACCATGTTTTTTACCTTTCAAGGTTTTTCCACATAAATCTAGTGTTCTTGTGTTATCTATTGTGACACATGCTTTAATTGTTCCTTTCCATTTTTTCAAGTTTGATGACATGCTTTGAATGGATGTTTAAGTTAATGAAGTTAGTGAATTTTAGGGAATACTGATTCACCCCCCTCTCAGTATTTTGGGTATTCAATAATTGGTATTAGAGCTTGGTTCTTTCAATTGGCTTAACCACTAAGGTAGATCTTGGAGGTTAAACACATGCAACTAGGAGATATACTATTCCTCCAGAAGAAATCATCCCTAAAGGGTTTATTGAAGAATATACTATGAATTCAATATGGAAGGAGAACTCAAATCAAACCATGATGATCTAGATGAAGCAGAATGTGAGAATAGAGATCTGAAAGAATATATCAAGCAATCAAATGAGTGCATTGATAATTTTATAGATAAACTCAAGAAAGCTAAATAAATATTCAAGGAAAAAATGAGCAGCTCAAAAAATCAAATGATACAATCACTAATCTAAAAGTGCAAGTTGTAGAAGGAAAAAGAGTTGAAGACTACATGAATGCCAAATTGAAAGAAAAATTTGAAGAATACTCAAAGCTTGAACAAGAGATTGTGACTTTGAGATCAGATCTGGAGAAATCTAAGACCCAAGAAGACAAAATCAAGAAAGGATCCACCTTGTTTGATGATATACTTGCAAGTCAACAAGCTTCAAAGGACAAAGAAGGATTAGGGCTTGAAAGAGGAGAAAGCTCAAAGAAAAATAAGAATTCAAATAATGTTGAAAAGAAGAATGATGAACAAAGGAAGACTAGAGATAAGAAGAGAAATATTAGACAAGTCCAAAACTAGAAGAAAGATTTCAAAAATCCTCCTATCAGATAACCAAATGCACAAAGGTATTCATATTTTAATGGTTATTGTTACTCTTGCAATAAATTTTGTCAAAAAGCAGTAGAGTGTAGAAGCAGAATGAATAAGAATGTTCAATCCTTTTCTAGTCAATGTTTTACATGCAATAGAATTGGTCATGAAGCTAGTGAATACGGAAGTCAGATGATGAATGGTTACAATAATGGTATGATGTTCCAATTATTCAATTGTTACTGTTATACATGAAATTGATTTGGGCATAAGGATTTTGAATGTAAATCTAGAATGGAAAGAAGTAATTTCATTTAGTAAAAAGGTGTCATATGTCACAAATGTAATAAGCTATGACACATAGCTAAGTTTTGCAGAAGCAAGAATGTGAAATCATTTGTTTCATAGAAGAAGGTTGATCTAGTGAAGAAGATTGATCCAATGGAGATGAAGAAGGAAATGAACAAGATCTAGAAGAAAAATGAAGAGAATGAGGATAAGAATGACTCAATGCTAGCTCTTGGTGCAAATGTTTCCTCTGAAAACCAGACAAAGAGCTTTGGCTTAGGGTAATTTTAATAAAAAAAATTCCAGCCCCCTGGTGAAGGATGTGATACTGATATCTTCAGCATACTAGTTAGTTTTTGTGCTTGATCTATTAGTGGTATTTTTAGTGTACAATATCTTGTGAAAATTTGAAAAGTGATTGAAGGTGATCGTGACAACATAGTGTGGGTTTGCTAGATTTTTTGACCTAACTTTATATGCTACAATTGATGCACATTAGGTCACTAGAAAAGGGTTATATGTCATTTCACATATGTTAAATTCATTCGTAATCAATAAATTGAAGTGGATAGCAGAGAAAAGGTGATCTGAAGCATTTATGAAGAGTTGATTGAAACCCTACCAACAAATATTCACAAGGTATTTATAAATTTATTACAAACCCTAGTTTTGTGAAAGTTCAAAATATTTACTCCTCAAGTAATTGATGTGCTCAAGTCACCAAGACCTAAATTCAAGAAGTGCCTAGTTGAATCTATGGAGACAGACCTTGAAGGTGTATTCTCTATGATTTTGTATGGTGTAATAAACACAAAAGATGTGTAGATCTATATCCACATGAAAATGGAAGAGTATGATCATTTAAAGATGGTGGAATACTAAGATATGGTATTGATTGGAGATGATTTCAATTTAAAACTAGAATATGAGAACTTGAAAGAGAATAAATTAGATGTGTGGAAAAACTTCCTTAATTTTTGTTATGAGGATGAATGGGTAAAATATGTCCTAATTTGAATTCATGACAAGTTCATGTGGTTGGTCATGCCACATATGATAAACAATGAATCAATTAGGGAAGTCACTAGTTTGTGCTCTAATGGACCAATTTTGGAACTAAAGGCCATGAAGAATGAAATGGTGATGAATCTCACTAGAGAAAAGTCAGATAAATAATCCCTAATAGTGAATGATATTGATGACCCAATGGTGAAGTATGCTTAAATGGTGATAGGCTAAAATATCTTTTATACAAAAATGGATAATTTAGTTTTGGCCACCATAATTCATACAACTCACTAGATGGTGAAGGAAGGTGAAGAAATAGATTTGTGTGAGCTCCTGAGATAATAGTTGATGGAGAAATTATAGAAGACCAAAGAATTAAGGTACCCCTTTCAGTATAGTACCCTAATTATCTAGTTTTTGTTTTAATTTCTTAGAGAGGAATCTAGAAAAAATTTACATCATATGGTTAGATAATATTCTAGATGTTGTTCAAATAAGAGATCATTTGAGAAGGTTAAGAAACCTAGACACTTGAAAATCTATGTTTTGGAGTTTCTTTAAGATATTTTAGGACAAAATTCAAGAGAGGTACAAGATTCTGAAAAGTATTATTGATAAGTATAATAATTGCATAACATTCATGGTTAGTAGAGATTGTTGCTTTATGGAAGTAGTTGAACCCAAAATTGTTTGGATTTCGAAGCTTAAATATGAAGTGACTCAAGTTGATCTCACCGGTCTTGTAGATATTATGTTAAGTAAACCAATATATCCATTTATGGATGGGTTTAAAATATATGTAGAGAAATCTAGCCAAGTAAACCTGTAAAATAAGAAGAAGGGCATAGCAAAGAAAGTTGCAAAGATGAAATCTAATTTGGAGGAGATGTTGAATACACCTAAGGGTTCTATAGAGAAGTCCAAAGCCGCAACAGTTACTCTATAGGGTACTCAGAGAATAAGAAGGTTAGCCAGGACCTTTGTCCCCTCTCCTACTACTCCTAGGTCCTTTGAAAAAAAGCCTATAGGGAGTTCCAAGAAGAAATAAAAATCTAGCACCCTTGATCAATGAAAGACTCCTAAGAAGAGAAGAAAAGAAAAGGCTATTAGGGAGAATTACATCAAGTGTGAAGAAGAAGAAAAAGAAGAAGGACCTCAGTTGGTCTAGAAGAAGAAATTTCAAGTCTCTCAAGAGACCAGTGAAAAAAGAGAAAAAGTTGAAATAGTAGACACAGAAAGTGAAGAGGAAATAGAAAAAGAAAAGAAAGATTTTATTTTTCAAAGAAGAGACAATAATTCTAGAAAAGAATAAAAATCACCTAAGGGTAAGGGAAAGAAGAAACAGAAGATTCCTTCAGCTAGGGAGCACAACCCTATGAAGTTAGATTCTTTGTTTAGTAGCATTACATATTTTGATTTGTTGAAGGAAACTACTAAAATGTTTTTGTATGCAAATGATGAAGATAAGGAAACCATAGAAGAGGCTATTGTTAAGTATATGGTAACATTTGATACTGGCCTATATAAGATAGAAGATCAATTTCTTGATGATCTTAAAAAAATAACTACAAGAATACAAGAATTTATTGAAGAGGATGCAAAGATGAAGGCATTTTCTTTGGAGAATATTGGTTCTCTACTATCTCAAGAAGATAGATGCCAGTTCTCTAAGTTGTATAAAAATAAATTTAGGATAAAACAAAGAGTTAACACTCTTATGAGTAGATACAATGAAGATATTGAGAGGTTGAGGAAAGAGATACTGCAAAAGGTTGAAGAGATTTCTAAAGGTTTGGGAGAACCTATGAATAATGAAGATTAGATGCAAAAAAAAACACCCCTCCCAGAAGATAATGTGTCTACTATAAACCAATGTAAGCATGAGTATGTGTCTATGGATGAGAATGTACAAGAAGACATGATCACAGATGACTCCCCTCTGATTATGGAGAATATTTTTGATAAAGAGAACGAATATTATAAGTAGAGTGTTATGTAGAAGGATGAAGCTCAAGTTGAAAAAAAATTCTCTCCTCTAGATATGGAGAAATATGCTAAGCAAAGAGAAGAAGATAAATAAGATGTCTTGAAGAAGACAGAGGCATAAGAATAGAACATGCTCCCTTCAGATGGTAAGAAGTATACAAAAGAAGAGAGAATGTTGAAGAATGTTTTGGAAATGAAGAGAAGGAAAAGAGTGAAAAGAAGGAAGAAGAAAGTTCTCAAACTGGTGGTGAATCCTTCAGAGCTTCTAGAGATTCATTGAAATATTTATTAGATGTGTAGTTACTATTTCAATTAATGGTTTTTGCGCAACTATTGTAGATTCCCATGCAACAAGTTCAGGTAGACATGGATAAAATTTTCCCTTTACATAAATTACAGCTTGCTGATGTTTTTCATGCCTCAGTAAGGAAGGAAATACTTCAAAATCACCAAAAAAGTGTTAAATTGGTAGATGAAATAGTAAAAATTTTGCAAGGCGATATTCTTAGAGCAACTGTTGATAATTATATATCTAGTGTGGAATAGTTGAGGTTATTACTTGATTCCTTTAAGGAATATTCTACTGGTTTAGAAGAAAAGATTGAAAATGAAATGGCAAAGAAGGTCAATAATAAGAGATTAGCATAAGTTTCTGACAAGTGTGGTACTATACATGCCAAGTTGCAAGGAAACTTGGAAAATATTAAAAAGTGCTCAGAAGAATCCAAACAATTATTTTAGTTCTTTTTGAAATGCCAAATTCTATAAGGAGCGTCAAAAATCAAATGGAATTTATTGAGCCACAAATTTATCAAGCCTCTGGTGCTTATGATCCGATAAATGATGCAGATGGAGCTACAAGAGCCATCATTGAAAATTTGCATGGCCAATTATTTCTACTGTAAGAACAAAAAGATAAAATAATAATGCATTATGGTTAGCTAAGAGATATGGTAAGTGCAAGGCTTACCCCTTTAACTAGAGTTTTAGCTAATTTTGAGAAGGTGGTGCAAAAACTTTAATGCCTAGCTCTCTAGAAGAAGGAGAAGACCTCCATATTCAATTTGAGAATTAGTGCCATATGCTTTCCTTTACTAAGGACTGGTAGGTTGCAAAGAAATATTGGGAGGTACACCTTCCTAAACTAAAGTATTCTTATAAGGGTTAAGTTGTACATTTTTTCTCTCTATATGCAATTTTCTTATTTCAATATAAATATGTGAAAGTTGTTGATGGTGTTGTGGTATGAATTTTTGTCATTTTTTGTAATGAATAATATTGAAAGGGGGGGAGAAGAAGAAAGGTGGAGATACACTCATGTAAATATATCAATTAGGGGGAGTGATATAATGAGCCCTTTTCCCTTTATGTCAAAGGGGGAGTAGTTTTGAGCAGTTTTGGAGTATGTTGCCATTAGCGACAAATGGGAAGATTGTTGGCAACATGAAAATGATGATGTATCAATGGTGTATGGTTTTTTCATTGATGGGAACCCATTGTAGAGATGTAGAAGTGTGGTCTAGAGAAGACCAAGTGTTTCAAATATTTTACTAAGTCCCAGTGTGCATATTTAGTGTTCATAGGAACAGTTTTGTGATCTGCATTGCTTTGCTATACAAAATTTTGTCATGCAGTTTTGAGGTGTTGATGGCATGTGTTGAAAGTGTTTATATATAATTTTTCAAATTTGTATGTCTTCCATAGCTAAAGATATTAGTGGCAGAGTATCGAGCTTAGTAATGCCAGAGTGACTTGTACAAAGTGTATGATTGGAATGCTCCACATTCCACCATGACTGGATATTATGCTATGTAGTTTTAAGGAACTATTGGAATGTGTCATAGGTGTATGCACTCCAAGTGGCAAGTGTTCTGGTGATCCGCATGTCAATTTTTTAATGAATACTTTCTCATTCAGTTGTTGCTTCACTAGATTTGTTATGTGGTGCTGATCTAAGGGTTTTAGGGTTATGCATAGTTAAGTTATATGATATTACTTTTCTCCATTAGTTATTTAAGTGTTAGATTTGGATTTAGTGGATTAAATATTAGAATACACTTAAAAGCTACAATATTATTAAAAATAGATGTGAATAACCAATGCAAGAGATAATAGGTGATATTTTATTAAGAAATTCCAAAATAGATAGTTAGCATGATAAATTGTATACACGTCCATATAATTTATATTAACACAAAAATCATATATATACTATTCTAAATATAATTTAGAACCAATGGTTTTAATACTTATCTAAATAATAACACTTGGAAAAGCCACTCTCACCCTAAGATGTCGGTGGTACTAGCTCTTTCCATGGAGTAATCTAGGAGGAAACAGTTCTTTTAGAACATAGCACACTATTGTGCTCCACACAAGTGTTGGTTCAATAGAACAATGCTCAACACAAGTTCACAGCATGCTCTAGAGTTCTTACTCCTCATTTATACAACATGCTCTAGATTAATTAATCAACATGCATACAAAACTCTCTACAGTAATTTTTAAACATGTATACAACATGCCTCATAATAACTACTCAACATGCATAACAACCTTGGCAAAGACCATCCTGAGTGCACATTATTGTACCCTAGGTTGGATGCACACTATGGATGTGCCCACTTCTCTATCCTATCCATAGCTCACCAACCACTTCCTTCTTCCTTGAATAATTTTTTTCATGTCTCACACAAATTCTTTATATAAGTCATAATGGGTGGTTTCCAAACCATCACACCCTTTCACAAAGGTTTCCTCTAATAATTATTTACATAAATAATTATTCTTCATCTTTTTAAAATTTATTTATACATATTCTTTATTAATATCTCTTTTAACCAAAAGATTGCAATATCCTTTATTTTGATATCTCCCTTTTTAATTTGTAAAGGGCTATTTCATAACTTTCTCTTCTATTGGGGAAAAAGTCACATAACATTTCTCCCCTTTTAAATTAAATATTTCCCTTAGTAGCACAAGATGCATCTAAGTAATAATGCTTGGAATAACCACTCTTGCCCTAGGAAGATGTCAGTAGTACTAGCTCTTCCCATTGAGCAGTATGGGAGAGATAAGGGAACTCCGTCGCTCTACATGAGTGTTGGTTCCATTGAAACAATGCTCAACACCATGCACAACATTCTCCAAATTAATTACTCAACATGTAAACAACATGATCCAAAGCAATTACTTGACATGTAAACCAAGCCCTAGCTAATACCTTCTTCAATGCACCCTCTTTTACCCCAAGTTGGACACACACTATGGATGTGCCCCCTTCTCTGTCCTATCCATAACTCACCAACCACTTCCTTCTTCCTTGAATTTTCTTCTTCCTTGAATGTTCTCCATCCTTGAATAATGTTTTCCATGTCTCACACAAATGATTTATATGTCTTAATGGATGGTTTCCAAACCATCACACCCTTTCACAAATGTTGCCTCTAATAATTATTTACATAAATAATTATTCTTCCCCTTTTAAAAGGGTATTTATACATATTCTTTATTAATGTCTCTTTTAACCAAAGGATCAAAATATCCTTTACTTTTATGTCCCCCTTTTTAATTTTTAAAGGGTTATTTCATAACTTTATATTCTCTTGGGAAAAAAGTCACATAACAATTCTCCCTCTGTAAATTAACTACTTTTTTTTCCCAAGCATGAAATTGGATGGATTCAACATTTTAGAGTTAATTTTAAATGGTATAAAATTGATTTAGAGAATGGAGGAAAACCACAAACAATCACAATTCAAGCTATCTCAAACAACTCTTCAATCCACAAAACCCTATCTAGGGTGATTTCTCACACAATCTCTCAATTTCCCTTCTAGGTCTACAAACCTATTTTCTTGAATATATCTTTGTGTGAAGGCCTCAAACCCACTTCTCACATAGCATTCCAGATACCCATTGGCCTCTACTTTAACATATCAAATTTTTGCTACCACTTTTTTTGGGACATCAACCCCTAAAAAGGTTTATTATGCAGGAAAAGGCTACAATTAGCCATGATTTCCAAAGCATATACCCTCTAAACACTTCCCCAATCCAAAATCTATGTTGAAAAACCTTTAATAGGCTAAAAATAGAAAAAAACAACAATATTTATCAAGAGGAATTCCCACCAAGCCAACTAATCACCAAACACTTATCTAGGCCTATTTAGGTTTGCCACGGGAGGGTTTATAGAAACTCAATACTCCAAGGCCTAATTCATCCTACCACCACTTCTAAAACATCATCCTAAGTATTCACATGCTTCACAAACTATTCCTCGTCCTTTATCAACACTGTTTCATCAAACTCCAATACTTACCCTCCATTTTTGGCTTAGAGCATGCATAAAATTAACTAGGGCATCATTCAAAAATCATCCAACTACCTTCCCTGCCCCTGCAAAACACACAAACACAAAAATCTGCACCTAATCATGCCATTACACCAAGTAATCACATGCTTCACCAGGTGGAATGGCTCAAATTTCCATTTTTCACTCTCAAAACCCTTAAATTCTGAGTTTACAGGCTGCCTACAATAAAATGGCAATAAAAAATTTGTTTCTTTATGGAATAAAAACACAAAAGATCCAAAATACTCTTAATACTTGTCTTTATCCAATCCAAGGCACTTCTAATCAATTTCCTTCAGTATGGACCCGTACAAGTATCTAGAACAACATACTTTTAGAAAAATTATAAAGAAAACAAGGTTTATTCATTGTTTCAACTTCAATACAAAGTCTCCAAACTTTCCTCGATTTTCCCAAACCTTTTTAAATATAAATTCACTTGAATCAACTATTTCAACTACTTTTTAAACCCAAATGACTATTGGGCTTCCACATCTTGCATTTTTGCATTTTTGAACATGACAACATTTTGACAATATTGATTTTTTTTTGTAAAATAGACTTGAAATGAATCTAATTACCTTTCACATGGTCTATTATGACCTTATTATACCAATTAAACTAAAAACACCCCAAAACCAAACTTAAGACCATCACATGACCTTATTTACAAAAAATGGACTTGGTGCCCCTGCACCATACACCCGGCCAAAAAAAGATCTCAATTCCCTTGAGAATTAATTTGCAACTTGTCCACACTTGATCACTCCATATCCTTGATCCTCAAATTCTCCTTTATCAGCTAATCCTTTCCACTTGATTAGGTATTGAATCTTTGCATCATTCTTTGCACTCTTGAACTTGTTGCTATCTTGATATTGCTCCATCTTCACAAGCTGACTTGATAAATGTCCTTTTATCTTTCCCTTATTTGAAACTGAAGTAGAAATTTCCTTCCACTTGAAAACACATCTTTACCATATGTACCATGAACCATCTTCTTCCTTACCCTTTTTGCATGCCTGAATTCAACCATTTGTTCTTATCATTCACCTTTATTCACTTCACCATTTTTTTTCATCTTTGTCCTCAAGTCCTCTACCCCAAGAACCTCTATATCATTAGACTTACAAACCTCTACGCTAGTAGAATATCAATACCCCTTATCCTCTTTTTAAACCAAAGAACAGATCATTATTCATATCATGACTTTATCATGCCAATATTGCATTTCCTCTATCAATTCATCCTTGACCTTCTGTTGACTTGCCTTTGTCATCATATCATCATCTTTACCTTCCAATACTGAAGCCTTCTTCACACTTGTTGTCTTAGCATCTTCTTCTTTCGTAATGGTTGCACATTCTTTATGTTTGTCTTCCTCAAACTTTATAAACTCTTTCTTGCCTAGAATTATCACCTTAGTTTCCTTGGTCTTCTCCTTAACATCTTCCTACAATGGTGTTAAAGTGAAGGTGTTTCCATCCTTCTCAATCTGATAAGTATTGTGTCTACCATCATATATGGCATGCCTATCAAACTATCATGCTCTTCCAAGCAAAAAATGGAAACAATCCATAGGAAAAAAATCACAAAGTATCATATCCTTATATCCACCAATGTTAAACTCAACCAAAGCTTGCTCATTAACCAAAATAGATTGATTATCATTTAGCCAAGAGACTTTATAAGGTGTTTCATGATAAATATTTTCTAACTTCAGTTTATCAACCATTTCTATTGACACCATATTATCAGTACTCCCTGAATCTTTGATAACTTTACATACCTTTCCTTTGCATCTACAAGTGGTCTTGAATAGTGCTCTCCTTTGTGTTGATTCTTTTTCCTTGGAAATCTTGAGTGTTCTAACCATCAATGATTCCCCAACTTCTAGAGTAGGAAGCTAATTAGGAGAACAAACGCTTTCACAATCTTCCTCTTGCACCAATTGTACTCTTTTATCACCATGCTTTTGATGGTGAAAATGACACAAACAATGTTAAAATAGAATATTTCTACTCTATTTCTCTTGAAAAAGAAAGACAACATGTAGTAGCCTAACTCCCAAGGTCCTAGTAGTTGGTTCTCAACTGTTTGGTGTCACTCAATTGGTTCATGCAACTGTAATATTCAAGGGGCCTATGTTGGTAACAAGGAAAGCAAGCTATGACTGATTTATTAAACTGTCTTTAAATAAAAGAGGTTTTTAAATAAAAGAAAAAGATAGATCATATGGTAAATCAGTAAACACGAATAAAACTTATCTAGCATCTGGACATATATCTTCAACAATGAATGTTTTTCCAACAGATCAAAAAAAACATAGCATGATTAAATTTATAGAATAATCTATCCTATTGCATAAATCTAAGGTGTTGATTTTAACATCATAGTCACACATCACAAATATTTAAAAGTTTCTAGAAGAGCACACTTTCATTTATCGCCAAGATCATAGATCAACGGACTTCAATAAATTTAATCCACTGATAATCTAATGAGACAATCCTTAAATCTGGTTTCTTCTAATGACTTTCATCACATAAGAAACTTTCATTCTTTAGCACAATCACTAGCATACAGATAGATTATAACTCATCAACCCTATCAAATAAAACTTAATTCTAACACCATATTACATAAAACCTATAATTATATTTAACTATAAAACGAAGTACAATGTATCTCTGTAACAACTATCAAAAAGTTTTATCTCCTACAATCAGGTGGCCAATTCTATTCTCTATTAGCCGACCTTTACAATATGATACCCCAAGGGTATATATAGAAATACAAAATCTAAACTCCTCTTCTATTTTAAGTCAACCCACCCTTTTAGGGATTACAATTATCTTGGAAACTCAGTTAAACTGGAAGAAAAAGAAGATAGGAGAGAAGAAATCCATGCGTGTCAAAACTGCTAGTCCTACATGCCACATGCAAAGAAGGGAAGAGAGCCATGCATGCAAAGTTTTTTTGGCCATGTACTCATCAAAACTAGAGAAGACTTGTTGTAGTATGTCCAATTCAGGCCCATCAACCCAGTTGTCTTCAAACTTAATTCTTTCCAACTCCGCTGCAGCAAACCCTCTCATATCCTTCAACTTCATCAAATCCCTCTTAGTTGCTCTTATTTCTTCTTTAATATCCATTAGTCGGTCTAGCAGAAAATCTTCACCATCATCCCATTTTTGCATGATCTCTTTAAATCTTTCATTCCACTTCTCCTTTATTTGGCTTAAAGGTAAGCCTTCCTTTACTAGTACCTCCACATTCACAATTATAGCAATATGGATTCCAACTCAAACTGTTCACTCAGGTCCTTAACAGAATCTTGAACTTCATTTCTATGCTTATATAAAAAATCTGATCTAAACTAGAGTATGCAAGAAGTCTTTTCCAAGAAATCTTTATTATCTTCTTCAAGTATCTATTGTTCTAGGAGAGTAGTTTTAGGAAATTTATTAACTTCTTTCAATTTCTAACTGTATCCTTTGTACTCCTCCTATTTTCCTAATGTTTCAATATATTGGTTCATTTCCCCTATTAGACCTTCTGTCATTTTGTAGATCTCAAAATTGTCTTCCAATACTTTACTTATTTCTTGATTCAATTTATCAACCCATCGATCCAACATTTTCGCCTTGCCCCTTACTTGTACCAAATCATCTACCTCTTTCTTACTCAACAAAATTGGGGTCTCAATAGTGGTAACCTGTGGTGTCCTTGGAGCATAAACACTTTTCAATAAAACATGCAACTGATCCAACTGAGCCTTAAGCTCATGTTTCCTTTGTTTATCCTTTAGTATTCTGGACTTGGTTGAAGATGCTACCGCATTAGTTAAATTCATTTGCTGATCTCTGGTAGGTCTCCCCAAATTAACAGTACCTAGCTAATAATCTGTCAATTGCATGTCTCCTACATCCTTTCCTATCATGGGTATAGAACATTCCGCTACAATTTATCCTTTGTCAGTTAGCCTAGTGGAATGTAGGATCTTGGCCTTCTTTTTAGGCCTTTCTTTCTCAATTTCTTTCATCATATCCTCCCAATTGAGAGGTTGTGGAGGTTTCGATGATCTCTTCTGAAGATCCAACTTCAACCAAGTGGGAGCACCTAGAGTGACAGTCATCATAGTTGAAGAAGAAGAGGCAGTAGTAGAGGGTGGTTGCACAAATTTTCTTAAGGTTGAGAATCAACCCCTTGTTTCTCTTGCTGCTCTTGCTCCATACTTGCCTTAGCAATCTTTTTAGCTTCCTCCCTATCCTTTTGTTCTTGTACTCTCTTATCTTCTTCTTCTTTCTTCAACCTCTCTGTTGGCATTTTTTATAACAACCCAAGCAGAACCCACAAGAGCTTCTATGAGCTTGCCATACTCAATTATTAAATTCCTGAAGGCACCGTGTCAACTTAATTAGAAGATAATAGTAAAGATTCTATTTCTCCTACATTTCAGACTTTGTAAGATCCAGGAGGGTTTTCCTAAAATATGATGTCATTCATGATAAAAATGATTTGCTCATATGTGGATAAACAACAAATAGATTCCCGTTACTGTTAAAAGAGATAAACCTTCAAGAAATCGGCTACTTCTTAGAAAATTTCGGCTCTACTTAACAAGGAATTGAAATAACACCTAAGTGTGTTGCTATGAGTTATTCGATTGAAATTTCCTAAAGCTATAACAAAAAATACAAGGATGAGAAGCAATCAAAATTCTAGTGCCATATCCTAAAGCAGGGAGTCAAACCAGGAACTGAACTATAGGGTACTTTCATCTTAAGCATCTATGATTTGTATGCATAGCATTACAATCCATACATCGATACTTGAGTTTATTACTCCTTGATAAATCCTATGTGTTAATTCGCATAAACTTACTGGATAACTGAAGCATTTAACCAGTCCTTTGAACCAGAGCTATAGTCAAATATAATCCATAGTAAATAACAAATGGAAATTAATGAAAATCATCTTTGATCGATACTTCATTAATAATTCATACAAACTATTCCAATAGGAGAGAAAATAGACTCAAAACAATCACAAGGTTAACATAAGTATGCTCAAGAACCCCATGATTTACTAAGTTCTCAAAAAAGACTCAAAGCTTCAAAACCTAGATATATTATTCTCTCTTTACTACTTGACTCTTATCTAACGTATCTTGAGTAATTTCAACAGACCATTCTCTCGGCCCAAAATTCCCTTTTATAAAAACAAGGGAGCCAACAAGCTTCAGGCCAGAGAATACACATGTCCACTTTTTACTAGACTACTAATCCCTAATCAGTTAACTTTACATCAATTTTTGGTAAGAGAAGAAAATCCCAAAACAAAAATTATCATTAGTTTGTTGTGGAGGAAGGAAAGGCATTGTTCCAAGTGTCTCTCCCCTGACACCAAAGCATCTTTTAACCATTTTATGCATTGATTTTATTTGAACAATTTGCACCTGAATCCAGAAAGAGACTGCATTTTAAAATACATTACCCAAGGCCAGACCTGTACTTTACATGACCAAATTGCAATTCTCATCCAAATTATTCATAATTCAAGTTCATCAATGAACACCCTTTTCCATGACTCGAAATCCTCCTTAGATGGCCAATTGAAAGCCACCACTTGGTCCACTATTTTTTGAGAAGGTACATACTTTATCATTAATGACATGGCTGTTTTATCAAAGTTTTCCAGGAAACTGATGACAAATGATAACTTTTCTAAAGTGTTTTCCAACATGCGAATATCAACATTTTTGCATATCTCATGAGTCTGGGTAGTCATTATATTATTCATTTGCTCCTTCCACACCTGCAAAGGCTTCACCCTATCCTGACTATATAGAATATGAGGTAATGGAGTCAAATCCTTTCCATCATAAATATCCTTCAATGCCTTGATTTTGGACTCCATAGGAGCAGTAGACCCCTGGAACTTTTGCTCGACAATACTCTTAACAAATTGATATATTGTTATGACTGTAGGATATTTGTTCCCATGTTGTTTTGCCCCAACTGCCATAAATTTTAACTTCTCCATTCTAGGGCCCCGTCTATTTAGCAAAGGGATAGCCAATTCTGTATCCCTTGAAAACAATTCAAGTGCTTGCAACATCAATGCATAATTTGCATGAACACCATTCAACTTACTCTGGACCCGTTTATGTAAATGCATTAACACAGTATCAATAATTTCTGAATTATTCCTTCCTACTGCATCTTGGATTTGGTTTACCATCTCCTTATATTTTTCAACCTATTAGATCAACTCTTCCCTAGAAGGACCTCCACTCGAGCTACTGGCCCTTTCAATTGCAATGGGAATTTTTCCCATATTATATGGGACCATAGCCCAAGATTGAACCTGTGCAGAGGGTTGGGGTTGATCTACTGGCGGGTCAGAAATAATGTGGCTAGAGCTAGCCTACCTTTGAGACCTCAAGGTTTCCATCTGTTGTCTCAGTAAGGCCATTTCAATTTCCAATCCTACCACCCTTTCCTAATTCTTATTATACTCAATAATAATGTCATTATACTGGCTCCTCAGAGTGTCTCAGCTTTTAGTTAAATCCTCCACAGTTGCCTTAGTGAATTTGGCAACATTCACAACCATGTCAACAACCTCCAATGCAGGGGTATCAGCAACTCTTTTCATGATCAAATGACCACTAAAGTTAGATGTTTCAGCAACAATAGGTTTTCGAGACCCCATGGATAGTGACCATATTGTCAGAGAATCCCATTCCTCACTAAAGGTTGATCATTTAAGTGCCAATGCAACCTCCTCCTTTGTTGTAAGAAGCGGCTTATTAGCCCTTCTTACTATGTCAAATACCACAGCATCAACAATATCCCATTCAGGGAGTAGCAATATTCCACACTTTTGAACCAATGCCCTGCCCTGTTCTAGTGTGATTTCCTTAAACTTCTCCTTCATTTGCACTCTAACCCTGGACTGGATTACCTGCTCTAGGAGCTCTAGATGCAGACTTTGTTCATGTGCTACCTCCTCAGTATATGATGAGAGATGAGCTCTCCATACAAAATCTTCAAAAGCACGAGTATGAATAAAAGAGTCATCCATCATGAACTCTTTACAAGCCTCCATCCTCAAATCATCATTATTTGTAATCCCTTTAATCTCATCCTTCCCCAATCTTAGGGTGATTGCTCCTGAACTCATTGCAATGTCAGCTGGATCTAGTGGCATCTCTGTATTCATTTCATCTAGAGTTACAATGATGTCCTCCTCATCATTACCATTTTGGCCAACATCCCTCACACTATCAATTCTATGCCTCTTTGGGGATGATGGGTGAATCTATTATGAAATCTTCAGAGGCAAATCCAGATCAATAATGCCGGGCACTGATTGCCTTGGGACAGATGATGCACCACTCATTGTAACCTCCTCTGTCCTACTTCCTCCTAGAAAATACCTTTATCTTCCCTTGAGGTTGATAAGTAGGCCTTTCTTCAATTCTTATCTCAGGGTACTCCTCAATAACTTGTGACTTTCCCCTTCCTTCTACAATCCTTTCCTTCTTTAAGACCCCTACTACGCTCTCAAAATTGTCAAGAGCATAGATTGCCTTGCTGAGCTCATCTTTGGCATTAGGTATAGGATCAAAACCAGGTATCTTCTCCTGTTTACTTCTCACCATTTTTTAATAGGCAATATACATTATCTTTCTCTCATCCTGTAAGTCCTTATCAAAAATGTTCCTGATGATATCTTCAGGAAATTTAAAGTTGTGGACAAAGGTCCCAGTCTGGTGCCTAGCCTTCATTTGGGAAATAAAACCCTTAGGATCATAATTCCTAGGGCATACAGTCCTTAGCCTATATGGCTTGAGTAACAAGTGCAAATTTCTCCACCCTCCCTTTATCATGACAAAATTGACAAAAGCTATATATTCAGGGAAGAAAGATCCCTTCTTGTGTTCAGCAGGCAAATGGAAATCCTCAGATGCTCCCAACTTCCTCATGATTTCTATAAAACCAAGTCTAAGGGGGACCTCCCTAGGTAGAACAAATGGGATGACATTTCTGCCAAAAATGTTGAAAATTGTAGTGCCATGATTGGGGATAATATCACCCCAATCATGTGTTAAATTCAACTCAGGCCTCCTCTCCATAGGTCTTAGGAACTCGTGAATTTCCTTTGGAATCTTGGGGGGATCAACAACTAAGGCCTTTCTTAACTTGGATCCAAAAACAATATGAAAGGTTACATAATCAAACTTATGATCATGCATGTCCAGGACTCTAGTCCAATATTGGACAGGCATTTCAATATCTCCTTCCATCTTCTTCAATTCCATATCTTTCTCAAATACCTTTTGGCCCCTATATAAAAACATATGAATTAGCAATGAAAACCATTTGAATCCTACCCAATTCTTCCTCGGCTCCAAAGTTGCTAAGCCAGAATACATTTTCTCTACAAGGTGATTGGAAAAATCATATACCACATTATAACCAGGGTGTTGGAGGTTTACAGCCATATACATCACCTCTATAGGCAAAGTCTTCTTCAAATCAATCCCCAGAACCTAACATAATGCATAGATGGTCTTCTTAAAATGGGGGGCAAAATAGTCCACTGGTAAAGGTTCAGG
Organism: Sequoiadendron giganteum; assembly: GCA_007115665.2. Classification (NCBI taxonomy): domain Eukaryota; kingdom Viridiplantae; phylum Streptophyta; class Pinopsida; order Cupressales; family Cupressaceae; genus Sequoiadendron; species Sequoiadendron giganteum. Next base: position 551,837,825 of record CM021109.1, read on the forward strand.
TTCATTCCTGCCAATAACAACTTTCTTTTGATTTTTTCCTCTTCCCGACATAGCCAAATGGGGTATCAAAAGGGATGTCCTGATCAAACCCTTGGTGTTTTTGTATTCCTCCCTAAAGACCTCCAATTTGATGGGAATCATATCTTGGCTCCATTTGTGCAAACCAAAAATATCTGTGATTTCCTCCTTGGTTACTTTAATCATTGGCTTGCCAAGATGTGTTCTGACAGTTTGAGTCACAGGGTCGTACCTTGCAGCAATATCCTTCAATAGGTCTACATCCTCATAGACATTGGGTACCACCAGCTTACCCAGGTCCAATTTCCATGGATTACACAAAGGAACTGGCAAATTTCTATTCCCAAACTAGTTGGAAAATAACTGCCAACCAGTGTATGGCAATTCAGCATCGTGAATTGTACACTATTTATCCACTAAACCTTCCTAGATTAAGGGTCCATAAAACAATACCCTTCCATCCCACTTCTTGCTTGTAGAAGGCTTCAACAAATCAATAATATCTTGTGAATAACCCCTAGGCGTAGCCTCGGAACTAGTAGTTTGTGCCTTGGGTGTCATTTGTATCAAATAGATGATAATTCGAGCTAGGGTTTTTTAATGACAAACAATTACACCCTACTTTCTATTGCAATCATAGAAAGTTCTATATTCACAAATCTCTAGCAATTATCTATATAATCTCTAACAAACAATTTGATCAACAATTCACCAAGAATCGAAAAGAAAACAGTCACCAATTGTTCAATAGGCAATGCTAACACCTTCTGAAAACACAAGAGAAGGCATATGTATTACTTACGATTTATTTTTGCAAAGCATCAAATGCCGCGAGACTGGAGAACTACGATATTAGTCACTTCCTTAAGCACCAAAAAATTTCTTACAAACCAAAATGCAATACTTAAATAGCAATTCACTAGTCATTTGGCATTTAATTATGCAGGCCAAGTCGAACTCAACCATTACAATTTGCTCACGCGAGATAGAAGGGCTATAGTACAGCATCAGTTCATTTGAAAACAAGTCGTTGATCAAAAGCACAGTTGACCAGGTAGACGGCCCAAATTTAGTCAAAAACGGTTTGAAAATGCCACATCTGCCTTCCAGTCATCATGCAAGCAAGAAAAAATACACATCAGGTACCACATCAGCATGGAACGGGTCCCACCACGTTCCTTGATTGATAACACCAGCGTCCACATGTCATCAAATCGCGTACCTCACAGCATTATTGAAACTGAAGTTTTAATTGTGTGAGGTCAGCGAGGAACAACCGAGATGCATCGGAAGGTACATAGCTATCAGCATCAGCATTTGTTCATCGGTCAGCAATCAAAACAGGCCCCACCAAGCTATGCAACAGGTGGCAGCATCTTGCAAGCCTTGCAGCATTTCTCATGATGTAAGCACAAACCTTAAGAGGTGTGCAATGAACGGTTAAGATCAAAGTCACTGCATTCGTCGGTCAATATAATCTGCACATGAAAAACATTTTTTTTAAAGAAGGGGACCAACAAGGCGAACGGGGAAATAACCCTTGGGGTCAAAAAGATAATTCAATGGTTAAGTTGTAAAATTAATCGGCCGAAAATCATAGGGACCAAAAGATCATGATGCAAAACCGAAAGGACGTGTAAAAGGGGCCAGTAAAGTTATGGCCAAAGAGGGATAAACCATGACTTAAGTGACTGATCACCACCGATAACAAGTCAATGCTTAGAAAGAAAAACCCCCAATGCCCAGACCAACCAAAGGTAATGAAAATAAACCCACCACAGAGGGGAAGAAAATAAAAATCTCCACCACTCTCTTCTTCTAATCTTCTTTTCTCTATTTCTTGGTTTCTTTCTTCCTCTAAATCCTTAAGCTTTTTTGCATCTTCCTTTTCTTCTTGTTGCTTCTTAATCAGTTCTTTGACATCTTTCTCCTTTTGCAATCATTTTGCTTCTTCTTTATCTTTATGAGCTTCTTCAGCAAGCTTCAACTTAGCCACCAGAACTTCTCTCTCCCTTTGATGTCTTGCCTTTTCATCCTCAAGGTCATGAATTTTCTGTATCAATTCTAATTTATCATTCTCCTCCTTGACCTTGAGCTCATGCTCTTTTTACCTCTTCTACTCCTCTATTTCATTAGCTCTTGACTTAGCTTCTATGTGTTGTTGCTGAAGTAAAGCATCAGCCTGCATCTTAGCATCAATTTCCTTATGTTTCTCCATTGCTGCATCATGTGCTTGATCATCAACAACCTTCTTGGCCTCTTCAAATAACGCCCACTGATCCTCCTCTGTCAACACCTGTTTAGTATCCTCCTCTAGAGGCATATTTTCTTGCACATCCCTCCCTGATAGAGTCTCATCAGAATCTGTTCCAATATCATGAATTTCTACCTCTACTTCTTTTCCCTTCAAGGATTCAACAATATTATGAAGAGTCCCTTTTTGCACTTCTTCAATTTTTTTTCTTGCAAGTGGGACTTGAGTAGAGGACTCACCTAATCCAAGTGCTGAAACTACAGGTCCTATCTAGGTATCTCCCTCTTGTGTCTCTAGTTCATCTTGAGCCACTGCTTCAAGCTCAACCTCTTCAATGTCCGGAGGAAAGAATTCCAAGGGAACTTTGGAAGGTAATTTTCTTTTAATTCTCTTGTAGCCCTTCCCCTTCTTAGGAGTTGGTTCTTGATTATTTTTGGTTCTTAAGACCACCTAATGAATACTTCTATCCAAAACTATCCTCCCTATTTGCTTTATGTGAATTGTTTCCTCACTATCCCAGTCTTCCAGATCCAAGCTCTTAGTGCCAATTTTCAATGCCTCATATGATGGATCTAATACCACTCCATCATCTACTAATGTATTAGGTATATCATCTTTAATCCCAAGCTCTACCATGAGTGAGATGGGTAACCTCTCATAATTCTTCTTCTTGAGGTCATACTCATCTTGTCGGTCACTCCAGAAATATTCCAACAAATTGAAATGTTTATCAAAAACAAAAGACAGCAAGGCATACATTTTCTTCTTTGGGTCAAAGTACTTCTGAGCTGTATACAGACCTAGTTTTAGATTTATCAACTCACTGCACACTACCTTTTCTCCCACCAGATGTTGACAACTGTATTCACCGAATTGCATGGGGAACTTATGACATCCTATTTTGTGCTTCAATGCAAATCGGGCATTAACCCCCAGAGCTTGATAAACAAATTCCATCAACACTATCCTATTGTTACAACATCTTGGCAGCAAATATGGATGACCTTCAAATCTAGCTAGCCTAAAGTATGTGAACTTGGGGTATTGAATGTGCCAACATCCCCATTCCGTGATAAATTCCATAGCCTCTTGGCTCAGTCTATACCCTAAATCTCCGTTCAGTTGGTTAATGATCACATAAAGAAATTCATCATTAACCCTTCTAAGTTGTGTTTCAGATACTTGCAAAGATAACTGATCATAATGGTCCCACACCTTCTTTTTTCCATCTCTCTCTCCCAATATTCCCACTCTCCTTAAACTTAGAAATATACCTACTCTAGCTGTTGCATAAACAATATAAGAAGTCATAAAGAAACATTTGGTTTCTCTTATCCTTGTCAACTGGTCATGTATAGCATCAAACACCACCATTGGCCAATCAAACTTTTTTTTCCATTCAAGATAGTCTAAATAAAAGGAAACATCCACTCCTTGAAGTGAAACACATCCCTCTTCACAAACACCCTTGGCAACATCATGATCAAATCTAATACTTCTTTGTAGAACTCTGTTCTCTTCGGTTGATCCTGAAGTTTGGTCAGAGACTTCTTCTCTGTTCTCAACCATTTCTTATTCAAGTGAGTTTTTTTGGATGCCTTGTATTTTTTATATTTCTCTAAAGCTTATGCTTCCTTGAACTGCACCAAGTTCTTTGGATCCGGGATACTAAACATAGTTTGAAACATTTTGAGGAATAAGATCAATAATCACATTGTCATGTGAATCCATACAGTACCTAGTGGCTGGATTCTAAGCACTAGTTATTGTCATAATTAACTCTAGGCATTGGACAAATATAGGAAATAAAGTGATATGAACCAATCCAGACTCAACAATTCTTTGTGTTCTCCCTGTTATATCTTCAGCAAACGTTTTTGAATACAAATCCTCAAAATTGTATGAGCCCAAATTGGTGTCGGTGATATCTGACCAATCTAATTCCACTTTGTTTTCTATGACCCCAAGACCCCTATGGTTATACCTCAAGGCATAGGGTAGTTGTTTTGGCTTGATCTTCTTGGGCTTAGTTGTTGCCTTTGATGTTCCTACAGACCGGTTCCTTTGAACAGCTTCTCCTGATTTTCCCGACATTCTTTAGCTTTCCTACAACAAAACTACAAAAGAAAGGAAAGAATAGGAAACCCTACCTCAAACATGAATAAATAGTTAAACTCCCTAAAGAAATCCACGCACAACTATCTTTCTTTCAATTGATTCACTCCAGAAAAGCTCCACTGTAGCTCTGGTTCACTCTTCAATCTCTTAAGAATAGTGATAATAACTATGCGTTAATCCCTAATTAAGGTAAAACTTAGAGTTTCACACATTCTTAGCACCTATCATTAATTCATTAAATGTAGTAGAGAAGATTCGGAACTACAGAGGAATTAGCACATCACTATTGTGCGACTTCAATAAAAAGTCAACGACAAAAAAAACCCGGCGGGAGCATAATCGAAATTGATTACGGATCTGGAAATTTGAGTAATTTCTCAACTTGGTTCCCATTTCGGGTCCACTTCCATCAACAAAGATAAAATCTAAACAAAATGACAAAATAAAATAAAAATACCGACACAAGAAAACATAACATAAAAACTTAGTCTAAAACAAAAGTCCAAAAAGCGGAGGCGGAGACGGAATGAATTTTGATTTTGGAACTTCAAATAAAATCTGACTTAACTTCCACCCCAGCTCGAACTCCAACAAAGACAAGACAAAAGGTTTCAAAAGAAAAATTGTCGGGATGGGGATCGGGATGAGTTTTAAAGGAAATCTTAAAACCCGATTCAGTTCCGATTCTGGTTCTGACAAACTAAACCAAAAAAAACAAAGTGTTTGAAAAGAAAGAGTCCAAACTTTGTTTGAAAATCAACTAAGGATAAAAGCATAAATGGGGACCCATTTTGACCAAGGCAAAAGGTGGGGTGGTTATGCAAGGCATAACAAATGGCGACTCGGTTGGGGAAATGGTTTACCCATTTTCAAGATACCCAAAGAAAATTTTAGTCATCCTAAAACTACTTGGTTTATGAAACATGCTAACTTGAATAAGATCATATATATCTAGAATAAGATTGAGCTGGAATCTCATATGTATGTTCTCATGAGTTATTTCTAAATCTGAGTGTGTGCATATATTGTGCATCATTCTTTGTAGATATTTTCTCTGTTCCTGAACAACTATACCTAAGATTCAAGCTACATAGGTTGAGTCCTTTAACTATCGTGCAATAAAATCCTGGGAATTGCTCCGCTACTAGATAGGCATCCATAGCCCCGATGGAGATACCTCTAGTTCTCTCATAGAATTTCTCTACTGTCAGCCAGGCGTCCATAGCCCCGATAGAGATACTTGATTACCCACTTGATATTGAGTTTGCCTTCTTTCTTCTTTTTTTTTTTTATTATCATTTTTTTTTAAGGCCTTGCTTGTGGAAATATTTTATGCACCTTCCTCAATACTTAGACATAATGAATCTGAAACATGGGTTGAGAACTACTATGGATTTCATGATATTCTTGGAATCGGATTTTTCACTTGAATCAAAGGGTAGAGCCACTCCAAAAAAAATAGGTATTTACTCATGGAGATGTTTTCCTAATTTGGTGGCAGATTTTATTGATAAAAATTCATGAGATATTCACAAGGTATCTTCTATTCTTAATAACTTTTCAAACCCAAACTAGAATGACCATAAAACATGAGTTTCAGAACGAAATCCTTTTCCATGGTGATGATGAAAATACCTAAACCAATTTCCCTCCTAGTACCAGTAGCATATCTTGAATAGCAACCCCTTGCCTTGAGATGAACAAAATGAGGATCCCAATGAAACAAGACAAAACAAAACAAACAAACAAAAAATAAAGAAAAAGAACAAACAACAACCCAAAACTAAAAACTAAAATTAAAACAGAAAATTAATTACATATGATACAGTATAATACATTTTCCTTAAAATATCAAACCTTCTATGCACCAAAATAGTGTTTGAGAAACTGACCATTAACTGGTAATGGAATAGGCTCTCCTGTTAAGGTACTTAAATGAAAATCATTCTCACCTAGTATCTCAGCCACTTGATAAGGACCTAACCAAAGTCTATCAAAATTCTGGTGATCTCCTTTCTTCTCTCTGGCCTTATCCCATAATAACACAAGGTCCGATATCCTAAAATCTTTTATCTTGGCTCTTTTGTCAAACCAATGTTTGACAACAACCCGATGCTTATAGAATTGTTGCAAAGTAGCATCCCTTTGCTCTTCCATGTTAAGCAAACTAAGTAGTCTAACTTCAATCCTATCATCCTTAATATAAAATTCTTGCATGAACTTAAGAACAGGTATTTGTAAATGGATCGGGAAGACAGGGTCTTAGCCATAGACTAACTTAAAAGGTGAATTTCCTAGAGCTGCTCTAATTCTGGTTCGATCTACCCATAAGGCAAATCTCAACTGGGTGTGCTAATCCCTAGGATTGTTCTCTAACAACTTTCTTATTACTACCAACAAGTTTTTATTTGTGGAATCAGCCACTCCATTTCCCTGAGGGTAGTAATTGGAAGAATAATTTAAAACAATTTTATATTCATATGCCCATGAAATGAATTCACCAGAAGAAAAATCAAGGCCATTATCACATACCAAAGAAAATGGGACTCCAAACCTGGTTGTGATGTTCTCAGTTAGAAACTTGATGACCACCTTTGTGGTGCTATTCTTGCAAGGATGGGCCTCAGTCCAACATGTGCAATAGTCAGTTGCAGTTAAGATGAATTTATGACTTGCAAAATAATTAGGATTAATTACACCTACAAAATCAAGTTCCCATTGAGCAAATGGTCTTACCTCATACACTAGTTGTAAAGGCATTGCAGGATTTCTTTCCCTGGGTGCAGAAGTTTGGCATACATGACATGTCCTGACATGTTGATGTGCATCCCAAAATAAATAAGGCCAATAATAGCCTAATCATATAATCTGGTGATCCAAAGCATCAGCAGACCCATGCCCTGTTTCATACCTTCCATGAAACTCAGAAATAGCATGCTTAGCCTCTTGCTGATCCAAACAGCGTAGGTAAATTCCTTGAAAATTATTTTTGTAGATAGATCCCCCTTTAAGCATGTAATGATCACTTTCCATCCTTAATTCCCTCCTCCAAGTAGCATTCATTCCTTCTGGACATCTGTTATTAAGGAGGAAGAAAATTAGATCTGTGTACTAGGGATCCTTTGTAACTGATTAGATAGTGTACTATTGACAAGTGATATTTTTGTCCACATCAGCCATTGCTTTTGATAAACCTTGTCCTCGAACAAGTTTCATCGGATGAATTTCTAAGTCAAAATCTTATAAGATTTCCCTCCACTTCTCTCTTCATTCTCCCAATTCCCTTTCCATCAAAAGGGACTTCATAGCTGGATCTAGAACTATGGCCATTACTTGACTTCAAATTATGTAATGTCTGAACTTCTTTACTGCTCGTACTAAAGCAAAGGCTTATTTTTCCAGTGGCGAATACCTGACTTCTGCATTCTTAAATGGAGAGCTCATAAAGGCAATAGGTCCCTCCTCACTCTCTTCTCTTCATTGTGTTAAAATGGTTGCACATGAATCGTCAGAACCAAAAGAATAGATATAGAAAGGTTTTAGATAATCTAGGCTTGTCAAAACAAGTGCCTCAGATATAGGTTGTTTAATCTGCATGAAAGCAGATTTAGCCTCTTCACTCCACTCAATCTTTGCATCTTTCTTCATCATTTCATTGAGAGGTTTGACGATCTCCGCAAACCCTGTTATAAATTTCCTAACAAAATTGATCCTCCCAAAGAAGGATCTCATTTCTTTCTTGCTGCACAACCTTGTCAATTTCAAAATGGCCTCCACCCAGTCAAAATCTATAGATATCCCTTCCTCTGATATAATTTGTCCTAAGATTTTTCCTTCACACATTTCTTTGGATTAAGAGAGACACCATAACTTATACATTTCTTTAGAACCTTTTTCAGGTTAGTAGCATGGTCTTCTCTATTCTTAGAGAAGATGGTTAAATCATCTACATAAATGATTATACATTTTCCTATCAGATCTTTGAAATCTACATCCATTGCTCTTTGGAAAGTAGCTACAACATTTATGAGACCAAATAGCATCCTCCTTTAAGAATATGTGCCCCATTTGGTGGTGAAAGCAGTCTTCATCCTATTCTCATGACTAACCAGGACCTAATTGTATCCAGAATAACCATCCAAGAATGACATCATCTGGGATCCATTAACTTTTTGTAAAACTTCATCAAGAGAAGGCAACGGATAATTTTCTTTCTCAGAGGCCTTGTTTAGATTCCTAAAATCCACACATAATCTGATCTCACCATTCTTCTTGTGCACAGGAACTCAATTAGGCACCGAGGTAGAATGTCTAACCGGAAAGATTATTCTAGCGGATAAAAAATTTTGCACCTCTTTCTAGATCAAGGGCTCAATTAAAGCATTGATCGAGCGTTGCTTCTAGCAAAAGGGCTTGGATTTTGGCTTGAGAGGTATGGTATGAGTGATCACTAAAGTGTCAAAAGTTTTTAAATCATCATAACTCCAAGCAATAGCTTCAATGTTTTGCTCAAAGACCTTGATTATCTTGTCCTTGATTTCCTGAGGACAAGTCTTTCCTATAATAACATTCCTTTCTAGGCCTGTGTGAATCCAATTAACAGATTCATACTTACCTCCCTCACTCTCTGTAGGCAACCTTTGACGAGCCCGTGGGTCTAAGTCAAATATCCTCTCCAAAGCAACCATCCCCTTCGAAATGCTATTACTTTTTATATCCAATATCCCATCTAGACTCTCTTTCTTAGGATCCCAATCTCCCAAATCTCTTTCAGATTCATCTATTATCTTCCCTTGAAAAACATCAAAATTTTCCAAAAAGGCCAATATATGTTGATCATCATCAAATACCTGAAAGTGTCGGACATTATCCGGAACAGTTGGGACTAAAATCAACTCAACTGAAAATCTCTTTAGATCAGAACCTTGCATGGGTTCCAAAGTACTAGCAGCAACAGCAAGCACATCTGCAATTTGATTGGCTTCTCTAGGGATGAGACTAATCCCAAAAGCATCAAAGTCTTCAATTAAATTTCAATCTCTATTTTTGTATGCAGTCAGTCTTTTGTTATGACATGTATATTGGCTACATACCTGCTTTAAAATCACCTAAGAATCTCCCATAACTATGAGATCAGTAACCTTCTTCTTATGAGAAAACATAAGACTTCGAGCAAGTGCTTCATACTCAGCCACATTGTTTGTGCAACCAAACTATAATCTATAAGAAGCAAAGTAAGTTTTTCCTTTTGGATTGGTTAGTTCAATCCCTACTCCACTTCCTGCTTTAGATTTGGAACCATCAAATTTAAGAATCCACAATTGGTCTTTGGCTGGAATTACTTTCTTCTTAGGGGCAACAGGAGATGACTTACTTGAGATATGTGACAGCTTAGACTTTTGTTGATCATCAAAAATTGACTTGGGACAAAGCTCACTTGAGGATTTTTCTATGTTTTCAGCCTGCTCAAAAATCACTTCCTGAACAGTTTCTTGAGTAAAATTGCAATCCAACTCATCTTTCATCAATGCCTTGGGCATTGGAAAACTATCTAGGGCAGGTGTATCAAATGGGAATTGAGAAACCTCAGTGTCTTCTTGAATTTTAGAACATAAAACCTGAGTTTTCTCTACTGGCAGGGAACCTTCCTCTTGAGAAAAACTAGCCCGAGTAAGAATGGTAGCATCCTTAAATTTGAAATAAAAATCATTGATGGGAGTTAGGAGTTCTTCTTGACATAATTGTTGGGACTGATCTACATGACTTAAGATATCTAATCATTATTCGCATGCTAACTCCGAATGATTATGATAATGAATCCTACACCAATTAGAAAGTAACAAACTACTTAGATCAGTTTCATCTCCTAAAACCAGCTTGTCTTGTTGCAACTTCCCTATTAGAACTTGTTGGTTGATGCAGATCATTGGGTCACTGTGTTCTAGGGGAAATTTATCCCCAAGATTAAGCATAAAGAAAGTAAGAACTTCCTCTTATTTGTAAACTCCTATCTCAGTCTCAAAGTATGCTACTTCATTTGAAGCATCATACTTTGTGATCATGTGCTTGAGTCTTGGTTCACTTTCAATCCTTATCTGTGTTGCAACCCCTTTCTAGGGTAACCACATGTGAGAGAAATCCAAGGATAGATATCCCCCTATGCTTTTCATTAGCTCTCGACTTAGGAGCATACCATATGTTTATGGGATATCAAACACTTGGATATCTATGTAGGTCTGGATCCTTGGATTTGATCCAACCTGCACATGCATGTTCTTTAGTTCTCCTACAATATTGACTTCAGTTTTATCCAATTGAATCACCTTCTTATTGGTTGGGATAGGACTTAATCCTAACTTCTTACATATCAAAAAAGGCATAACATTTTCTAATGCTCCAGAATCCAATAAATAGTTGTGCAAATTCTTTCCAAAAATTCTTAAACTTAAAAGAAAAGGTGGGGTACTGGTCTTACCTTTATAAATGGTTGCATTTGTCTCCTTTGCTGGAGTCACTTTACCTTTTCCCTTTAAGTGATCTACCTCTTCCAGAGCCTTCAATACAAATTCTCGTTGAGTTGGGCACCACTTCATGATGTCAAAGAATGACAATGATGCCTTTTGCCTCTGTAATTCTGCAATAAAATCAAACTCAGAATCATTCCTGATTTGATATTTAGGGAAAGGAGGTGGATTACCTCTATTCTAAGAACCAGAAGGTCCCTTTGGTAGTGGCGGATTATTATCTGCATTCTGGTTCAATGGGACCATATTGTTCAGAGGTGCAAATGTAGTAAATGGGCCCTTATTCTCATTTCTCAGAAAATGACCACCTTTAGACTGAAAAGCTTGGGCATCATATACATCCTCCTCTGGCCCATTGTCTCCCTGCATGGGAAATTGATATTTCTCCTCAATTGTCTCATAATTTATAGCAGTACTTACTGGCCCATTATCTTGATTGGAATTTCCTGTTGGAGGATGGGAATCAGCTTGTGTAATTTTTACAATTTTCTCTATTTCAGGGCAATTAACCTCAGAATGTGCTGCAGTATCATGTAATCTACACCAATTAGTCATGAAATTGAGGTCACCTACATTAGCAGTATGTGGTCTCTCCTCACCTGACTGATATTATGGGGAACTCCCTCATTTTTAGGTCTAGTATTCCACTGCCTATTGTTGTTATTGAACCTCTAGTTATATCCTCTATTTTGATTTTGGTATTTTGGTTAGAGTAATTTTGGTTCTGAAAGTTCCAGTTGGTGTTCTGATTCTCATTCTGATTGGAATAATTTCCCTAACTGTTGTAACCTCCTTGATTCTAATAATTTTGGTTTTGGTTATGGGGAGGATTTTTCCTAAGTTGTGTCATGTCATTAGACATTTGAGATAGAGTCTTCTTAAGAGTTTCTAGCTCACTAGTTAATTGAACAGTTTGTTCATTTTGCACATTTTGTACTATGGCTGGGGAATGAACATGGGTTGATCCTCCCCCTTGTTGTTGTTGATTTTGAGGTTGTTGGGAAGAATCTTGCATGCCATTTCCAAAATAGGGCATGGCAGGTGGAGCTTGTAACTCAGACAAAGGTCCATATTAGGAATAAGACATCCCTAGGATTGTGTTGTACAATGACGGGTTAGGTATCTGATAATTCATGGGAGGAAGAGTTGCTCCTAACCCTCCTGACTGCAGACTTATCTATTGTTGCAACTTGATAGATAGATGATAAACTTTATACAAAGAGTTAATCTCATCAGGCTGATAAGTTCTATGCAAGAATAGGCCAATCAAGGGATCAACATCTCTTAAATAGGTCTGTATAGCAATATTCTCAGCTACCAAGTAAGGGTCTTGCAACCTACGAAACATTCTTTGGAATCTCGAATTGAAAAGAGGTAGTGGCTTGTGATGTTCCTTTCTTATGGTGGAAAAATGGTGATACAAAATGGTAGGGTCCACATAAACTCGAAATTGATTAATGAATGCATTTTCTAAATTTGTCCAACCCATAATGGATCCCTGAGGTAGATTTAAATACTAGTTATATACCATATCCCCTAAACAATAAGGAAATAATCTACATACCACATCCAGATGAGTGACTTGAGCTCATGTACAAGCATATTTGAATGCTTGTATGTGTTCCTCAACACTTCTTGATTCCCCATGTATGTACTTGGGACAAAAAAATTCTAGGTTCTTTGGTAAGTCATGGATTCCTCTAGGAATAATTCCTACCGGGTAGGGGTTATTCACAAAATAAGCCATGGGTAGAATTGGTTGAGCAGGTGGTGGTGATGTAGTCCAAATTGGTGGTGGTGAAGTGGGTTGAACTGGTGGTGGTGTGGCTGGATTCAGTAGAAATCCAGGCGGAGTGAGTGGTGCAGGTGATGTAGGTATCAATACCCTAGGAGAATGGGGTCTAGGTCTAACCGAGGTTTGAAGTTCTTTAAATGGTTCAAGATTAGTAGAGGATCTAAGAATCCTCTCGTATTTTTCTAGTGAGAATGACCCAACATGAGCCAGCTTGTTCCTTCAACCCTCCTTCTAGCGCCAAATATGTTGATGGTGAAAATGGCACAAACAACGTTAAAATGGAATATTTCTACTCTATTTCTCCTGAAAAAGAAAGACAACTGTAGACACCCAAAATTGTCCATATCATAACATTACCTAGTCGATACAAGACCTTGTAAAACATCTTGTAATATTTTACCCTAGGTCATTACATTATCCCACTTATCCCATTTATTCCACTTAATCACCTTCCCAATTAATTAAATAAATCTCCCCTTCACATGTCTCAAAATAATTCAAATTAAATATTTGAATTAATCCCTCACTTATTGTCACATTGCAACATGTGTCACATGACTACAACTCTTCACATGCACAAATAATTTAAATAATTTTATTATTTAAATTATGAGATTCTCACTCACATCCTATTTCTAACCCCATTCATTGTGCATCATAAGCATCTTTTCTTCCAAAATAAATAAAAGAATCTCACTTATTTCCTCACATCTTAATTTTAGCTTCATGTCACAACCCACTTAATGTGTGTCATAGACACTAAAATAAACTTTTAATCCTAGCCACACATATCACAAATTTTACTTTTAATCTTGGTCATCGAATCAAATCAGCCTTCTCCTATAAATCAAGTCTTTCACATGCCATTTGGGGAATCCTCTTTCAGCATCCTTACTCTGCCAAAATTTCTTCTTATCTATCTATCTATCTATTTTTTTTCTATCATATTCATCTTATCATTATGCTACGAAAATGAGCAATCAACATATCAAATCATTCAAACCTTCAAAATCATGCATTCTCATGCAGGTGGAGAAGAGCAATGGAGATAAATCAATTCAAGCTTGGAGATTGGTTTGCATTTGCTTATTTTGATTTTCATGCTTGCTTGTACTCTATTATGCTAGTTAGGGTTTTGATATCTTATTATTCTAGTTTTATATCTGATTTTCCCTAATTACATTGGTGAACCTAATGTGAATCCTTTGATCTAGCTTGCTTTTTGCAGGTTTTTTTGTTTTTTTGTTGCAGATTTACCAGTTTTTGGATGAAACCCAAGGTTTTACAAATTCCATCATATATTTCAAATGGCTACGTATTTCTCTACAAGATTTTCATAGAAGCTTAAAAATCATCTCAATGAACTACAGTAAAAAATTTGAGAGCTTATCATGCGTTTTGTAGGCGTTATCACTATTTTATTTTTTTTCATAAAATTTACTTTCTGAAGGCAAATCAGCAAAATTTTCCAAATTGTTTTCATATTCGGAAAGCTCTTGCAATTTTAATAGGGGTCTCTGTTTTACAGATTTAAATTTTATAGCTCAAATGCAATGCGAAATAATCTAATCTTTATTTTCTATATGTTTTTCACAAATCCCCATTTTTGAGTGCAAAACAGGGAATTTTTCTAACTTCTTTACATTTCTAGAAAGCTCTTAGAAAATTAATAGGGGTTCCTTCTTTGAGTTTTTATTTTTCATATCAATAAAATCTTCAAATAATCAAATCTAATTTGGTTATGTTAAAAACGTGTATCTGAAATTGAAATTTCTTGATCAACTTTTTGTTTTGGCTACATTCTAATGTCATTTTTTTTTATTTTGCAGGTGATCATAAGGAGCTGTAGTAGCAACAATATCATTCATACACATCATATTGGAAAACAAAAATTTTCAGGTGCATTCATTTTATTATCTTTATCTCTCATTTAATCAATCAATTCTGTTTGCAAAACACTTGAATTTGGAGCTTTAAAATGAACATCTTGTTTGCAATCACACTTTGAAATTGGGCTTAAAAAGAATCATTGTATGTCATCACACATTTTGGCTTTGGGCTTAAAAAAAAACAAGTGCTTGAATTGTTTTACACACATTTCAATTTTCTAAAGGAAAATTAACAATTGCTAGTGTGAATCAAATGTGTGTGTGATAAAAACACCTCACTTGGTTCGCTTTTGTCAAACCCTTCATAGGAGGCCTGCTAGGGGATTTCATCACCCCTAGGGACGACCTCAATCAAAGTGTGAATCGAAAGACATGCTTTCTTGAGAGTTAAAATCTTATCACTCTTGGCTAAGCCCCAAAGAACTTTATACCTTTGGGAAGTGAAGGTGAAGGGTGGGTTACCCCTTTCTCCCGGCTGTGTGGCAAGATTTTTCTTTCAAATTATCCCTAGTCAACCTCGTGCATCCTAACTTAAGACCTAATTGGCCATACCCACTTGACTAGTTCTAGGACTTGTTGATGTGTCTTCTTCAAGTGCGTGCTTAATCATCACATTCATAATTTCAAATTCAAACTTGATTATGTATCTTGCGTGTGTGATTCATGTGTGTACATGTGTAATCATTTGTTTGAAAATTTCCATATCAAGCTATAAACACCTACACATAAACATATCATTCTAATCATCCTAATCATCTTTTTTTCTAATCACATTCAAATCAATTTCATCCTAATCAGTCCAAGTCATTCAATCTAATCATTTCATCATCATCATCACCCCAATCCTAGTCAAACACTTGCTAAAATGGTCCTAATCCTTAACAATTCTAGTCACAATCCCAAGGTCATACTTCGAGGAGCCCCTTCACCTAATCATGAAGATAATCCAAAACCATATATCCTCCAAGGTGGTCAAACTTTGCTCCTAGTGATGATGAGAATTTTGTAGATCTTAGTGATGATGAAAACTATGTAGAAATCCTAGGTCACCTTAATGATACTTTTGACAAGGGAAATACCACCATAAGTTTGGAATCATACACCATTCCATTTACTAGTCCTCAATCCCCATCTAATAAAATACCTATCTCAAAGCACACTAGTCCTACACCAACACCACCATCCAACTTCTCAAGCTCTAATCCATCAACCAAAGAATCCTTTAATGGTTTTCTCCAAAGACTACTAGCATGGAATAGACCATCCCCATGTCAAGCACCCATTAATGATTTTACCAATGAACCTTTGAATGTCATGCCTATTCTTCCAACTCCATCATGTGGTCCACAACCTATTGATCATAAAAATCACACCAAGCCTCTTCTAGAGCCTTCCACTTCCATTTCCACTCAAATCCAAGAGCTATTTCAAGAGCATTATCCTAAGCATGAAGAAACATTAACCTCTCATTCTAATCAATATCTAGGCCCTTCTAATGATCCCACTCATAACATACTTGGTCATATTCATGACGAAGCTTCCCTCTATGATCTAGATCCTACCTATGATCAAGAAGGCCATGATGATCCTCTTAGCCAACTCTATGCATTCCATGGTCAAGATCCTATCACTTCACCTATTCATGAGCAAGAAACCTCCATTGCTCCTATAGACCCCCTACCTAGTCCTATCCATGATCTTGCATTATCCACTTGTCATGATGAGACACATGCCTCCCAAGTAAATGTAGAAGATCAAACCAATAGTGTGGATCTAAATGAACATAATAAAGATCCTAATGATCCTTCTGCATCCACTATAAACCCCATTTCAAATCCACCAACATGTCCTATTGGTCTATCCATATTTATTCATGAATGTTCCTCCTTAGAACAACAACAAACTTTATCCACTTCACCTTCTTCATCTAACAATGAACTCAAGTCTAGTGTCCAAAACACACCTAGTCCCATTGTCCATCGCATGCTTCAGAACATGAACTATCAAGGTAAAGGTTTAGGCCTTCATGAACAAGGTGTTTTGGAACCCATCCATGTCAAGGTCCCTCTACGCTCTTATGGCCTTGGATATACACCCCAAGGACACCAATCTAAAGATGTTGGTACTTCCTCCATCCATCATAAGTCCTCTTTCCACCATAAATCCTATGATATGCCTAAAACATATGTTTCCATCCCTCCTCCATCAGCTTACAAATGTCAAAAGCATGTGACCGTACATCTTCCACCATCAACTTTTCCACCATTGCTTCCAACTCCTAATAACCTTCCATCTAATCTACCTCCACTACTCCCAACACCTAATATCCCCATTATCCAATCCCCTTATCCACCTATCCATAAATCCTCTAAAAATCTTAATCATGACCAATCAATGCACACATTGTCTAAACATGAAGCTTCCACTCATTCCACCATACCCATGGGATTCAAAAGCAAAAAAATTGATGCCTCTAGCTATAAAGAAAAAAATCTGAAGGGTCCTCATGCCCTAGGACACAAAATAAAAGAGTCAAAGAAAAATCCATCCAAAAATCAATATAAGCCCATACCTCCAAAAGAAAATGCCAAAACTAAAATGGTTTGGGTCCCTAAGAAAAAGGAAAACAAGTCAAACGAGGCATCTACATCTCAATAATCCCAATGATCCACTTCCACCTCACATTCCCACTCTATTCAAGAATCTCATATTCCATCCCACAAGAAAAATAAAAGTCATAAAAATACTAAGTCTATGTGGGTACCTAAAGCACTTCATCACCCATCTCCTAAGAAAACATCTTCATTGCTTCCTACACCTCCTCCACATCAAAATCTTCAACGTTTATCACAATGTGTGCAACCATTGGTCATGGTTCCCTTCCATTTCACAACAATTCCACATACCTCCATCTCCTCACCCTTCACTCATTATCCTACATACCTCCCTCATCACCTTCCTATGGTCCATGCTTTTGGCTAAGCCTCCCATTCATCTCCCCTACATAATCCACATCATGATCCACCAATCCCTCCATAATCCACATCATAATCCATCATCTACCTACTCCATCTCCCTTTCATGTCATCCCTTATCGACATCTATGAGCATAATGACATTTGACATGGTTTGTGTGATGACATCCATCTCTAGTGGGACTATCACCTTTCATGGAACTAGACACTTGAGTCCCTCCTATCCATATTCCCCTTCTCTTATCCAAAAAAAAAAAAAAAAGTCAAAAAAAGAAAAAAGTAAAGATAAACCCCTTCATCCAACGGTGAAAACCTGGTAAACAGGCGCCCTGGATAGGTACCATGATGAAAACCTGATAAACAGGCATCATGTGTAGGTTGATCTTCTATGTCACTTACACTTGGGGGCATGTTGTCTCATCCTACCATATCATTTTTTTATCCTATCATATCCTATCTTACCATCTCCTATCTTATCATCCTTAGCCATCATGCCCATATACATATCATATTGAGTCCATTCATCCTCTCTTCCTCCTTTTTATCTTGATAAAAATGTGGGGCAAAATTTTGAGACATGCTTTGGATATCTTTTGATATACCTCATCCTTCCAAACAAGCCTACCATTATCCTAGTGTCATAACCTTTGCCATGAAAAGTCCTAAGTATTGTACCTAGAATGGGGCATGTTATTCCTATGCGACATAGTCTTTGGAGATCACATCTTTGCTCTCCTATGATGCATACATCCATTTCATTCATTATGACCTATCCTTTGTATCCATCCATATATCACGAGCCTTTTGTCCCTTATCCTATCACCCACCCTTTCATCCATCAATCTCCTCTATCTCCTTGCACCTAGACTTGGTTTTCCCTTGTCATTGGTATCTAGCACAAAGGCTACCCGAATTGTCATCCATTGACATCTCAAAACATTTCAAAAAAGTCTTGAAAAAATGCAAAAAAATAAAATGAAAAAGGTCCTGAAAAAATCCAAAAAAAATCAAAACATTTCAAAAATCCAAAAAAATCAAAATATTCCAAAAATCCAAAAAATTAAAACATTTCAAAAATCCAAACAATAAAATCAATCACATCACTTCTTTTAATCAAACCTATTCTTCTAATCAATCTAATCATTATCATCAAATCAAATCATTTCTTCATCAATCCAATCAATCAAAATCATTCCAAGTAAATTATTCCTCAATTTAATTCAACAATCATCATCCAAATCTTCAAATCAAGCATCTTCAATCCTTCCAAGCAATAATCCAAATGCAAGTCAATCCTTAATCCATACCAATGAAGCTAATCAATCTTGCCAAATTATCCAATCACATCCTTTGGTCTTGATCCTAATCTTGTTGTAAACCCAATCAATCAGTCAATCATCCTTGTATTGATCTAGGGATATATCGTTCCCTGCAATGACAACACTATCATCATCATCAATCAATCAATCAATCATCCTCGTGTTGATCTAGGGATATATCATTCCCCGCAATGACAACACTATCATCATCATCAATCAATCAATTAATCATCGGTTTACACCTTCACAGGGGCAATACCTTGTTTGTTTTTCTATCATTTGTGCATGCATGCTTGCTTGCTTGTGTGTGTTATCATTTTTATCTTGCATTGGCATCAAATCCGAATCACTCCCAGCTAATATTCATATCTTGTATCTAGACAAGGTTGTATTATGTTGGGGCATGAGACACATCGTGACCTTGGTCCTTATACCTTGGTGCATAACGTCTAGTGTTGTATCAAACATATGATTTCTCACTTTATTGCAGCATAGTGTGTCATTTTTCTTTTTCATCTACTTCTTATCTTGTATCATTCATCTTATCCCTCCTTTATCATTTCAT
Source organism: Sequoiadendron giganteum (assembly GCA_007115665.2). NCBI lineage: Eukaryota > Viridiplantae > Streptophyta > Pinopsida > Cupressales > Cupressaceae > Sequoiadendron > Sequoiadendron giganteum. The sequence continues at coordinate 551,857,282 of CM021109.1, forward strand.
TCATTTCAAGACAATATCCATGTTTATGCAACCCGCCTATCCTCTCGAGGGGGCATTATCATCATTATAATATCTTATATCATCATCCCATTTCTTCATATCTTTTGCATCATCATATTCTTCTATCATCCCTTTCCTTCATTCATCATACTCCTCAATTCTTCAAGTGGTTGGGGCATCATCTTTTTTTCATCTATCCATACCTTATCTTCTTTGAAATGATGTTACTCAACATAAATTTCACCATCTCGAACATCATCTCAAAGAGGGGCAAAATGTAGACACCCAAAATTGTCCATGTCATAACATTACCTAGTCGATACAAGACCTTGTAAAACATCTTGTAATATTTTACTCTAGGTCATTACATTATCCCACTTATCTCATTTATTCCACTTAATCACCTTCCCAATTAATTAAATAAATCTCATTTATTTAATTAATTCCCCTTTCACATGTCTCAAAATAATTCAAATTAAATATTTGAATTAATCCCTCACTTATTGTCACATTGCAAAATGTGTCACATGACTACAACTCTTCACATGCACAAATAATTTAAATAATTTTATTATTTAAATTATGAGATTCTCACTCACATCCTATTTCTAACCCCATTCATTGTGCGTCATAAGCATATTTTCTTCCAAAATAAATAAAAGAATCTCACTTATTTCCTCACATCTTAATTTTAGCCTCATGTCATAACCCACTTAATGTGTGTCATAGACACTAAAATAAACTTTTAATCCTAGCCACACATATCACAAATTTGACTTTTAATCTTGGCCATCGAATCAAATCAGCCTTCTCCTATAAATCAAACCTTTCACATGCCATTTGGGGAATCCTCTTTCAGCATCCTTACTCTGCCAAAATTTCTTCTTATCTATCTATCTATCTATTTTTCTTCTATCATATTCATCTTATCATTATGCTGCGAAAATGAGCAATCAACATATCAAATCATTCAAACCTTCAAAATCATGCATTCTCATTCAAGTGGAGAAGAAAAATGGAGATAAATCAATTCAAGCTTGGAGATTGGTTTGCATTTGCTTATTTTAATTTTCATGTTTGTTTATACTCTATTGTGCTAGTTAGGGTTTTGATATCTTGTTATTCTAGTTTTATCTCTGATTTTCCCTAATCACAACAATATGTAGTAGCCTAACTCCCAAGGTCCTAGTAGTTGGTTATCAACTCTTTGGTGTCACTCAATTGGTTCATGCAACTGTAATATTCAAGGGGCCTATGCTGGTAACAAGGAAAGCAAGCTATGACTTATTTATTAAACTGTCTTTAAATAAATAGGGGTTTTTAAATAAAAGAAAAAGATAGATCAGAGGGTAAATCAGTAAACATCAATAAAACTTATCTAGCATCCGCACATATATCTTCAACAATGAATATTTTTCCAACAGATAAAAAAAAACATAGCATGATACAATTTATAGAATAATCCATACTATTGCATATATCTAAGGTGTTAATTTTAACGTCACAGTCACACATCACAAATATTTCAAATTTTCTACAAGAATGCACTTTCATTCATCGTCAAGATCATAGATCAACAAACTTCAATAAATTCAATCCATCGATAATCTAATGAGATGATCCTTAAATTTGGTTTCTTCTAATGATTTTCATCACATAAGAAACTTTCATGCTTTAGCACAATCACTGGCATACAGATAGATTATAACTCATCAACCTTATCAAATAAAACTTAATTCTAACACCATATTGCATAAAACCTGTAATTATATTTAACTATAAAATGAAGTACAATGTATCTTTGTAACAACTATCAAAAAGTTTTATCTCCTACAATCAGGTGGCCAATTCTATTCTCTATTAGCCAACCTTTACAATATGATACCCCAAGGGTATTCATACAAATACAAAATATGATGTCCTCTTCTATTTTAAGTCGACTCACCCTTTTAGGGATTATAGTTATCTTGGAAACTCAATTAAACTGGAAGAAAAAGAAGATAGGAGAGAAGAAAGCCATGCATGTCAAAATTGCCAGTCCTACATGCCACATGCAAAGAAGGGAAGAGAGCCATGCATGAATGATATTTTATGCATGCAAAGTTTGTTCGGCCATGTACTCATCAAAACTAGAGAAGACTTGTAGTATGTCCAATTCAGGCCGATCAACCCAGCTGTGTTCAAACTTAATTCTTTCCAACTCCGTTGTAGCAAACCCTCTCATATCCTTCAGCTTCATCAGCTCCCTCTTAGTTGCTCTTATTTCTTCTTTAATATCCATTAGTCGGTCTAGCAGCAGATCTTCACCATCATCCCCTTTTTACATGATCTCTTTAAATCTTTCATTCCACTTCTCCTTTATTTGGCTTAAAGGTAAGCCTTCCTTTACTAGTACCTCCACATTCACAATTATAGCAATGATGGCTTCCAACTCCTCAAACTGTTCACTCAAATCCTTAGCAGAATCTTGAACTTCATTTCTATGCTTATATAAAAAATATGATCTAAACCAGAGTATGCAAGACGTCTTTTCCAAGAAATCTTTATTATCTTCTTCAAGTATCGATTGTTCTAGGAGAGTAGTTTTAGGAAATTTATTAACTTATTTCAATTTCTAATTGTATCCTTTGTACTCCTCCTATTTTTCTAATGTTTTAATATATTGGTTCATTTCCCCTATTAGACCTTTTTTCATTTTGTAGATCTCAAAATTGTCTTCCAATACTTTACTTATTTCTTGATTCAATTTATCAACCCATCAATACAACATTTTCGCCTTGCCCCTTACTTGTACCAAATCATCTACCTCTTTCTTACTCAGCAAAACTGGGGTCTCAATAGTGGTAACCTGTGGTGTCCTTGGAGCATAAACACTTTTCAATAAAACATGCAACTGATCCAACTGAGCCTTAAGCTCATCTTTCCTTTGTTTATCCTTCAGCATTCTGGACTTGGTTGAAGATGCTACCACATTAATTAAATTCATTTGCTGATCTCTGGTAGGTCTCCCCAAATTAACAATACCTAGCTGATAATCTATCAATTGCATGTCTCCTACATCCTTTCCTATCGTGGGTATAGAACATTCCGCTACAATTTATCCTTTGTCAGTTAGCCTAGTGGAATGTAGGATCTTGGCCTTCTTTTTAGGCCTTTCTTTCTCAATTTCTTTCATCATATCCTCCCAATTGAGAGGTTGTGGAGGTGTCGATGATCTCTTCTAAAGATCCAGCTTCAACCAAGTGGGGGCACCTAGAGTGATAGTCATCATAGTTGAAGAAGAAGAGGCAGTAGTAGAGGGTGGTTGCACATTTTCTTGAGGTTGACAATCAACCCCTTGTTTCTCTTGTTGCTCTTGCTCCATACTTTCCTTAGCAAGCTTTTCAGCTTCCTCCCTGTCCTTTTGTTCTTGTACTCTCTTATCTTCTTCTTTCTTCAACCTCTTGTCTTCTTTCTTCAACCTCTCTTCTTCTAATCTTCTTTTCTCTAGTTCCTATTTTCTTTCTTCCTCTAAAGCCTTAAGCTTTTTTGCATCTTCTTTTTCTTTTTGTTGCTTCTTAATCATTTCTTCGACATCTTTCTCCTTTTGCAATCGTTTTTCTTCTTCTTTCTCTTTATGAGCTTCTTTAGCAAGCTTCAACTTAGCCACCAGAACTTCTATCTCCCTTCGATGTCTTGCCTTTTCCTCCTCAAGGTCATTAATTTTCTATATCAATTCTAATTTATCATTCTCCTCTTTGACCTTGAGCTCATGCTCTTTTTGCCTCTGCTACTCCTCTATTTCATCAGCTCTTGACTTAGCTTCTATTTGTTGCTGCTGAAGTAAAGCATCAGTCTGCATCTTAGCATCAATTGCCTTATGTTTCTCCATTGTTGCATCATGTGCTTGATCATCAGCAGCCTTCTTGGCCTCTTCAAATAACGCCCATTGATTCTCCTCTATCAACACCTATTCAGTATCCTCCTCTAGAGGCATATTTTATTGTGCATCCCTCTATGACAGAGTCTCCTCAAAATTTATTCCAATATCATGAATTTCTACCTCTACTTCTTTTCCCTTTAAGGATTCATCAATATTATGAAGAGTCCCTTTTTTGCACTTCTTCACTTTTCTGTCTTGCAAGTGGGACTTGTGTAGAGGACTCGCCTAATGCAGGTGTTGAAACTATAGGTCCTATTTAGGTATCTCCCTCTTATGTCTTTGGTTCATCTTGAGCCACTACTTCAAGCTCAACCTCTTCAATGTCTAGAGGAAAGAATTCCAAGGGCTCTTTGGAAGGTAATTTTAGTTTAATTATCTTTTAGCCCTTCCCCTTCTTAGGATTTGGTTCTTGAGGATTTTGGGTTCTTAAGACCGCCCAATGAATACTTCTATCCAAAACTATCCTCCCTATTTTATTTATGTCAATTGTTTCCTCACTATCCCTGTCCACCAGACCCAAGTTCTTAGTTCCAATGTTCAATGCCTCATATGATGGATCTAATACCACTCCATCTACTAATGCACCAGGGATATCATCTTTAATCCCAAGCTTTGCCATGAGTGAGACGGGTAACCTCTCATAATTCTTCTTCCTGGGGTCATACTCATCATGCTGGTCACTCCAGAAATCTTCCAACAAATTGAAATGTTTATCAAAAACAGAAGGCATCAAGGCATACATTTTCTTCTTTGGGTCAACGTACTTCCGAGCTGTATACAGACCTAGTTTTAGATGTATCAACTCACTGCACACTACCTTTGCTCCCACCAGATGTTGACAGTTGTATTCACCCAACTGCATGGGGAACTTATGACATCCTATTTTGTGCTTCAATGCAAACCGGGCATTAACCCCCAGAGCTTGATAAACAAATTCCATCAACACTATCCTATTGTTAAAACATCTTGGTAGCAAATGTAAATCACCTTCAAATCTAGTTAGCCTAAAGTATATGAAATTGGGGTATTGAATGTACCAACATCACCATTCCGTGATAAATGCCATAGCCTCTTGGCTCAGTCTATACCCTGCATCTCTATTCAGTTGGTTAATGATCACATATAGAAATGCATCATTAAACCTTCTAAGTTGTGTTTTAGATACTTGCAAAGATAACTAATCATAATGGTCCCACACCTTCTTTTGTCCATCTCTCTCTCCCAATATTCCCACTCTCCTTAAACCTAGAAATATTCCTCCTCTAGTAGCTACATAAACAATATAAGAATTCATAAAGAAATATTTGGTTTCTCTTATCCCTGTCAACTGGTCATGTATAGCATCAGACACCACCATTGGCCAATCAAACTATTGTTTTCCATTCAAGATAGTCTGAATAAAAGGAAACATCTACTCCTTGAAGTGAAATGCATCCCTCTTCCCAAACACCCTAGACAACATCATGATCAAATCTGATACTTCTTTGTAGAACTTTGTTCTATTTAGTTGATCATGAAGTTTGGTCAGAGACTTCTTCTCTGTTCTCAACCATTTCTTATTGAAGTGAGTTTTGTTGGATGCCTTGTATTTGTTATATTTCTCTAAAGCTCCTACTTCCTTCAACTGCACCATGTTCTTTGGATCCGGGACACTAAACATAGTTTGAAACATTTGAGGAGTAAAATCAATAATCACATTGTCTTGTGAATCCATACACTGCCTAGTGACTAGATTGTAAGCACTGGTTGTTGTCATAATTAACTCTGGGCATTGGACAGATATAGGAAATAAAGTGATATGAGCCAATCCAGACTCAACAATTCTTTGTGTTCTCCCTATTATATCTTCAGCAAACGTTTATGAATACAGCTCCTCAAAATTGTATGAGCCCAAATTGGTGTTGGTGATGTCTGACCAATCTGATTCCACTTTCCTTCTTGTGACCGCAGGACCCCTATGGTTATACCTCAAGGTATAGGGTAACTATTATGGCTTGATCTTCTTGGGCTTAGTTGTTGCCTTTGATGTTCCTACAAGCCAGTTCCTTTGAACAGCTTCTCCTAATGTTCCCGACATTCTTTAGCTTTCCTGCAAGAAAACCTCTAGTTAGATCTTTGAATAAACATCACAAAATATGCCTTAAATTCATACCTTTGATACATACATCGGAGGCAGAACCAAACATAAAACATTCCAAATTTTCTCAGGGTTTTGTAAAGAAAAACACAAGGGAAGATATTTGATAGATGTAGGAATAAGGCCATGTCGTGGAAAAACAATTAGCTCACTCTTGTTGGGTGCATTACGATGGCTAAAGCTATCTTGTCAGCTATTCCAATCTACGCCATGTCAATCTTGGAGGTCCCGAGTAAAACCGAATCTAATTTAGAAAGAATTCTATAAAAAATCATTTGGGAAGGCTCCAAAGGTATAAAAAAGATCCCATTAATCGGGTGGGACTTGGCATGCAAATAAAAGGAGGATGGTGGAGCCGGGTTACACAAAGTCAAATGGAGGAACAATGCTTTGGGGGAAAAGCTGTGTTGGAGGATGGTCAAAAATTCAAACAAACCTTGGTGCCAAATTATGCAATCAAAATACTTGGACTCCTCAAATAACACTAGGATTCTAACAACTATCAACTTAAAGGGTGGATCAGTAGCCTGGAACTTTCTCCTAAAATGCAGATCATTGGTCTCATACCATTCATCCTAGAGGATTGGTAATGGGCGAAAGGCTCTTTTCTGGACAGACTCATGGAACGGCTACAAAATTTTGAATGACCTCTTTGAGATGGGATGATACGTGGATAATCTACAATCTGTTTTCAGTTCAAAGGTGGCTGATTATATCTAATTAAGTGTTGACCCATTGGTTGGCCAATACGACTGGGTAAATCTTAACTCTCTACCAATCCCCCAAGATTTGTTAGTTTTGGTGACCCAGGAAATATACAACAGGAAAGTACAAATAAGCATCGAGGAAGACTCCCTCATCTGGTGTGTAGCTACCTCTGGTAATTATTTAGTCAAACTTGGGTACCAACTTTAATCAGCACAAGCAAAGGATAAATCCTGGATGGCGAGGCTGTGTTGGAAGTAGGCAGTGCTACCTAAAGTTGGGGCATTCTTATGGCTTGCAATCCACCAATGTTGTCTAACAAGCGATAGACTAAAGATGATTGGTATTGTAGGTCCCACAAGGTGCACATTATGTAAACAAGAGGAAGAGAATGGCGATCACCTTTTCCTATCATGCCCAATGGTAGTATCATGCTGGGACTGGCTGCAATCATCTTTTAGCTTCTCTAGCCCGAGGTAGTATAGGCTAGGTGAGTTCCTATCCAGCTAGCCAAACATGAACAAGTGGGGCTACTGGCAAGAGCTATGGTCATTGGCTCCATCCCTAATCATTTGGCACCTCTGGAAGGAAAGGAATAGACGTATTTTTAAGGATAAATCTTTAAACCGTCTCTAATTAATCGACAAAATTCGTACAGAAATAATCAAAACTGCAAACAATAGAATCTCAATTGGAACCAAGGAAAAATTCTTCAGGTGGGACGAGGACATCATGAAGTCTTGGATAGGCCTCAAACTACCAAGTATACCAAACACGGGGGTAGTCAAGGTCAACCGGAAGGCAATCCATTGGCTTCAACTGATCAGGCTTAAATGGAAATTAAATTTTAATGGGGCTGCCAAAGGCAACCCCAGTAAAGCAGGGGTTGGGTACATCATCAGGGACTCCTTAGGTTTTGGTGTTTGGGTGGCTTCAAAAAACCTTGGGGTCTACTCCAACAACATGGTGGAAATGGAGGATTTTTTGCTTGGTCTTTAGGTATGTGTAGTTTGGGGTCGAATGCATTCAGGTAAACACTCAATGCCACAGAATCTGGTAATTTTGATCCCGGGGGAATTCTATTTTGTAATTTGTTAAATCTTCTGTTGAACTCAAAAATTGAATCATTTTGACCTTTCTGAATTCGCATTAGTTCATGGAGAGCAACATCTGGTGCACTCAGATTCCCGAATTGTTCAAGGAACTGATCTTGAAATATCTGAAAAGAATAAATAGAAGTTGTTGCCAAGCTATTAAACCAATCCCTAGCTTCCTCAATAAGGGACATCATAAACAACCTCATATGCAGATCTTCATATGGTATATCCAAATCCTGAATAAAAGCATTGAAACTCCTCAAATGATCCTCAGCAGTGATCACATTGCTCCCTGTAAATTTTGGTACCGAACTTCTCCAAGAGCCATCCATAGGATAAGGGCACAACTGAAACCCTGCCAAATCAAACTGTCTGATCATAGTGGCATACTGATACTGAAACATAGGATTATTATATTGTAAATTCTATTGTGGCACATGATGTTGACCAGGACGTGGATAATTGTTCATATATTGTGGGGGAATAGGTGGTGGAGGGTTTGGCTGTCTATGTGGATTCCCCATTTGATATTGAGGGATCTTTGGTATTTGAAAATGCCCAGCACCCTGAGTATTCAGTTTATGGGGTGGTATATACCTTGGAGAAGAACCCAACCCATGAGGAATATTTTGAGCTTTCTGTAGTCTAAACTCCTTTATTGCCTGAATCATCTGGGCCTTTTCTTGCTCTTCCCTCTCCCTTTTCTGAGACTCAAATCGTGCCTTAATTTCATCATATGTTAAAGATTCGTAATCTTCTTGATTGACTTCCTGATTAGTAAGTTCTTCCTGATTATTTTTCATTTTTTGATCATATTCATATTGAACTCTGAGTCTTTCTGCTTCAAACCCAGCTTCAAATTCAGCTTGTTTCTGGGGGTTGTAAAAAGGATTTCTTTGCTCTTCTGGTGTACAAGGCTCTTCAGATGAATTGTCAAAGCATTTTCTACCAAAAGGCATTGATAACTTATCTTTATTTATCAAGAACATATCATCACTTTTTTCTTTGCCTTTGTCAATTTTATTATCTTTGTGCACCCATCTTCCATCATTAGGAGGAGCTCCAAAATGACCCCCTTTAAATAGAGATCTTCTTCCATTCATACTGCAATACTTCAAATTAGAGTCGCCACTCACCCTTTTCTTTAAAAAGTGAGAAAAAGAATGTTACTTATGATTCCCAGCGGAGTCTGTACATAGGACTTTTAACTCTATGATTAAGGCACAGATTCTTTGTTTGTCCCCAGCAGAGTCGCCAATTTGTTATCTCTCAAAAACGTAGGCTAGATGCCTCAAGAAGATGCCAACTTCTTGATACGCTTTAGGGTAATAGACAAGGTTAAGAAAACTCAACCTTCTACTCTTTAGGTAATGCTGAACCTAGGTGGGTATACCCAATTGACTTAGGAAAGCTCAATCTTATTCAATTAATCTACAATGGCAATTCTGAAATGAATTAACACTGGATTTAACGATTAGTACATATCAATATTTGAAAAGGATAGACTAAAAACTTAACAAGCGTGGAGAATGTGAATGAAACTTAAACTGAGAAGTAAGACCAGTGCCATATGGGATTTACGGAGTCAAGAAAATTTCAAAGACGGGTTTATTTTACTGGCAAACATTCAAGCTGTTTAGTATTTTATTTGGTTTACAACTTGTATAAACATACCATTTATAATCACTGAGTTTCTTCTTAATAATCCCAATTTATATTCCCTGTTTATTATGATCAACGCAAATAATTTTAATCTTTGCTGGAAAGAATCAATGAATTGATCATACGAATATAGCAAATGTGCATTGATGAATGATGTAAAAACTTGTTTACATAAATCCAAACAACCAGGAAACACAAAATAAGGAGACAACCTCAATAATACTAATCAATCATTACCATAAACAACTGATGCCAGAAAATGTCACGCCATTTATATTAAAATTTTTGTTCTTTTGATATCTCCATCATTTACATATGCTACCAGTCTTATCCCCCTTTTACTACCAAAAAACCTCTACTTTTGTCTCTTGAAAGCGGCTTTTATACATGCAGAATATGAAAGGACGTATCCCTTCAAAAATAAGATTAAACAGAATACGAAAAGCTTTGAAGACAATTAAGCCTTGTTAACCATAAGTGAGTTGTAGCAAGGTAATCCAAGTAGTCTTGACAATTAAAAGTATCTGCATCTTCAACGGCATTCCGAATTGTGGTTTCCATTCTAATCATATCTTCCACCCGCTCACTCACGTCTTCTAAAGATGTATCTTCCGCAGAGGATGTCTTCATAACCTCTTTCAGCATCACACCACACTCGTTCCTCCACCTAGCAGCATCCTTGACTTCTCCTTTAGCATCAAAAAGTGTAACCATAACTGTATTAGCAGCTTCAGTCAATCCATTTTTGTCCCTGAGCAATTCATCATAAAACTTTTGATGACGACTGATAATATTATTTGCTCCTTCAGTTGCAGTGCTACCAACCTCGTTACGCATGGTCAATTCTTGAAATTTATCCATCACCCGTTCCTTCATCCTCTCATTCTCTTTTATTGCATTCATAGTAGAGGAAAACTTCCCCCACAACTGATTCAGCCAAGATGTCAAATTGACCTGCCGCTTCTTTACAATTGTTGTAATAGCATCGTACCTTCCTTGATTATAAGCACTCGATCCAACCCAATGTTCTTTTGTCTGGGAACTTTCTCTTTGAGTAAGCATTTTGGTTGGCATTGCAGGAACACCTACCAAATCTTTCAGCCTATCATTCTCTCTGAGCAGTCTCTCATTATTTGCTTTATACATCTCTCGTTCCCTTATCAACGCCTAAATCTGTGCTTTATTCAATTTGGCAATATCAATACCAATTTCTGCAGTAACCACAGGGTCTACCTCTCCAACCTTTAAGGTCATGACATGACCAAATGCCTTTTCAGTATCAATCACCACTGATTTCCTATGAGATGGGTACAAAGCCCATATCATTAATGAACCTTCATCAGTGTTAAATTTCGATCCTGCATATACCTCCATTACCTTATCCTTATCCAATTTATGCACAGTGTTAGTATCCTTCAGAAAACTATCAAATACTAATGCAGAATTTAAATCAAGACCAGGGAAAATCATTACTCCAGCATTCTCCAACATTTTCCTCCCCTTTTCAGGAGTCATATTTGCCATTTCCTCATCTACACATCTTCGTAATTGGTCCAGAAGCTCCTCCTCATTCCCAGAAGTGATTGAACCAACTCCTTCCCTTATTTCTTTTCCTTTCTATTTGTACAAAAATGATTTAAATTCTGGAGAGTTTATAAATTCATTATCTGAAACAAATGAACTATACTTCATATGCCTCACATCAATATCTCCTATCTCCAGACTCTGTTCCCTAACCGGGCAAACATATTTCTG